>JAAGNO010001658.1:10224-20683 GCA_033439905.1 Ceryle rudis
GGGGCTCCTGCGCCTCGGCTGGGTGCTACGTCCCTGGAAGGCAGGGAGAGCAAGTGAAAAAGCAAAGCCCTGAGCTTTCCCTTTACTCCTGCTCGGAAATTCTCGGTGGTGCTCCTTTGCCTTGATCCCCCACCACGACCAATGGATCCTGGCTTTTTTTTTTTACGGGGACTCCCCACCGAGGTAGACGCTAGTTAAAGGTTACTGCCCAGCTGTGAAATATGTAGACAGGGTAACAGCTAAATGGCGGGGTGACCTCATATCTCATATTTATTGACTGAATGTGGCTTGAACTAGTCACCACTAGTAAAATAAACCACAGCCCCAAGTACTGTAGGAATATTCCACAGCAGACAGACTGCTGGTTCCTTGTCGCAATCTTTCACTTGGGGAGGGAGAAAAAAACAAAAAAAACCACCCAACCAAAAAAAAAAAAAAAAAAAAAAAAAGGGTGCAAAAAACTTGTTAATAATCTCATTGCATTTACAAGGTAGGTCCTGCAGAAACCCTTTCAGTGCAAGCTTCCTTTTTTCTTAGGAGGAGAGTTAGAATCTCTCTGGTTTTGCCCTGAAAGAGAGGGAGGGGATGAGCCCTCTGCATTATGTTTTTGCCAACCTCAAGAACAGGCTCGGTTGGACAAGGATGGGTTTTTTTTTTTTTTGGATCTCTATGGCCATGTCACACTTTCTCTCCCAGGGAGGAGAAATAGCTATGAAAAATCAGGAGGCTGCCTTAGGTGTTGTCCACCTGAGTAAATGGATGTGGCATAAGGGTCAAGTGATTCGTTTCTTGCTTCTGCAGTGAATTATCGCCATTCAGCATCAGGGATGCTCCCCTGAGTATCTCCAGCTGATCTCAACCCTCCGAAGGCAGGAATGGCAGTGTCACAAGTGTTAGGAGCCTGGTAAATACTCTGGAGGCTGCAGAGGGAGGGAGGACAGATCAGGTATGTTGGTCACGCTCCCGGAGACAGGGAATAGCCATGTGCACAGCGCTGCTGTCAAAGGGCCCCTCGCCCACAGCTTCCTTTGCACAGCACCCAGCACGAGACGGGGAGAACTGGGAAAAGCCGCAAGGACTCGGTTTTTCAGAGTTGCGGTCGCTCACCTTCAGCATAAAGCAATGGAAGGAAACTGGACCTGAAATGCTTGGAAGTAGCGATGAGAAAGAGGTTTGGACTCTGGGTGCTCTTCAACCAGGAAGCAGAAATTCAGTTTGTCCCATTCCCTGGCACCACGGTTGCTCTTGGCGTCTCCATCTTGCCGTGGCACGTGCCCTTTCCACCAGCCCCCTGCCACCCTGAGCCTGGCCCGGGGCTGTTGCACTCAGAGCATCACCATCCCCCATCACCCAAAGTCACTGGCTGGGTGACCAGTTTCTCATCCCCTCCTGACCCAGCAGCCAGTGGGGTGTTGCAAACATCTGCAGCATGGCTTATTAGCTCATGGTCATCTACGGGTCCCAGGGGGATGGTGGGAGCCCTGTGCCATGATAGGTCTGGGCTGGAAAAGCTGCAGCAGCATCGCAGGTGTTGCTGTAACGCAGCTCTTGGGATTACCTTGTTAGTCAAAGCCTATGATGCAGGGTTTCCCTTCAGAGATGTACACGCGTGTGGAGGGGGGATGCTGGGGGTTGGAAAAAAAGACAAACTTGGCACCAGGGATGGGGTGCAGATGTTGGAACCCTGAGTCCACGTCAGCACGGGCTGTAAACGGCAGACTCTGAGCTGAGCAGCTCTTCGTGGCTGCTTTTCAATACAGTAGTGATGCAGAAATCCCTTCCCTTGCGCATTATTCCCCTCCCCACCCAGCAATTTCTCAGGTATACTCTTAAAAAAGGACTCAAAATTCAAGGGCTGAATCAGAACGATTCTTTGGAGGTTACCAGTGATGTGTAGCGTTGATATCTAGACGAGCCTTCTTGGTCATGTCACCTGGGATCTTATGCCAATTGTTGTGGTGGTTAAATTTTCTGAGCTAATAGATGGATAGATAACAAGGGTCAGAGAAGGGAGAGGAAACATCCTCGTTAGTGCTCTGTAGAGATAATAATTCCTGCTTCTGGCTGGGGGGATCTTGCCAGAGAGAACAACAAAAGCATCTTTCCTCTTTCTTCCTTAGAAAATTGGGTCATGGAGGCTGAAGCCCTCTCCTTCTTTTTTAGATGGGAAAAAATAATTGTGCTTTCTACTGTCTACGATAATATTTTGATAGGGGGATAAATAATAAAAAGCCATTATAAATACCCTGAAATACCATAGCACAGTTGCAGAATTCTGCACTTAGGGAAGCGCTGTTCACAAACGCTGAAGCAAGTGAATTGCTACTTTTCAGTCAGAAAATAAACCAACCCCCCACTTTACTGCTTGCTTCCCCTCATTATTCTTTGGTTTGTTTAATAACCTGTCTCTGACTTGAGCAGGGTGCTGTGATGTGTGTGTCGGCAATGTTGACTCAACACACGGCGAACAGGGTTTGAAGGCTTTGTTCGGGGTGTGTTTGTGCTGTTTGATTTTTATCTGTGCTTCTGGCTCTCCCAGTTCTTTCAGCACCCGAGCACAGCCACCTCTGGACCATCCTCCAGTTTGGGGCTGAAGCTCTCGTGTTTCATGGCTTCCACCTGAGGTCATAAATCACGCCGGAGCTGGATTAAAGCTTAGGTTCGATTCACTGGCAGTTTTGCTGTTTTCACTGAACCTTGCAGTGATTTGGACATGAGCTGAAGATTTATGTGTATTTGCAGAGCCCACGGTTCCAGGTCAGAGCTTGGACTGAGGCATTACCAGGGAATCATTGCTTCCCCCAACGTCTTTGGTGGCCTCAGCTGAAGCAGGAGACATCGCTCGGGGAAACGCATCCAGCGCTTCTCTCCCTGCCGAATCTCCTTCTGAGAAGTGAGAGACTTGATAAAACAAGCCCAAAAATGCTGATGTAAACATTGCTCAGGAAAATATATGGTCTGCCCTCGTTGTTCTTCACTCAGGCGATGTCAGCGTCTGCGTGTAGCGACGCTGGGAAGAGCATATGGGCAGATCCTGAGTGGAAAATTAAGAGTGGAGCGGAATGCAGGTTTTATTTTCCTTTTCTGATCTCAACGCGTGCAGACAGGAGTCATAGATGGATGGAGTAGCTCAGGGAAACCCCAGCTCTGTGTCCTTGACATCAAGGTAAACGGGCTGACACGATACCGGTGTTCAAACCAGGGTGATATCATCCAAAACGTTCTGCCCCAGGGCACAAGGTAACTTGGACGACCTGTTTGTTACAGCTGTTCCCTCTGGATTTCCGTAGTGGTTCCCTGATCTTGTACCTATGGACTGAATTTTCCTTTCTGTATTCCTCAGGACATCTCTGTCAGAGCCTTGTTTCAACCTGCGGGCAGAGGGATCAGGCTTTGCACACTCTCCCGGGATGCTGCGATCCCAGACCCCCTCCCCGTTCCCCAACTCCCCTGGCTCAGATGTGCCAGCCAACCCACCCACCCACGTGCACCCGCCTTCCCTGGCCAGCCGATCTCCAACTCTCTTCTGGGGGAATTGGAGCCGTAACAATGTGGCAGTAAAAAATAATGAAATGCCATCATAAAAAAAAAAAAAAAAAAAGGACGTGGAAAAGCCATTATTTATTTATACCCAGGGAACTAGGAATAATACACCTGTTTTGGAGGGATGGCTGGCACAAAGCTGGCATTGCATAGTGGTACTTAATAATTTTTTTACCGCACTTTATAGGCTCTTTCCTGCAATTAATGCTAAATAAAATCAACATTTCTCCAACTTGTGTTTCTGGCTCTCATTAACTCCCTTCTTGCCATTCACCATCTCTTTCCTTCTCAGTATCTTTTCTCCTTTCCTGTTCTTCTAATTTTTATTTTGTTCTTCGCTTCTCATAAGCTCTGTGACAGCTTCAAAGAGCAGGACCCGCTCTCTTAATGAACTAACTGCATGAATTTCCCAGCCTGGTGCAGGATGGTTCCAAACCACACGGCTTAGCAAAGGCCGGTGGAACATCAGCACCTAACCAGGGCGTAGGGATGAACCCCAGAGCCCTGGCATGGGGCTGGGTGGCAGCACCCTCCCCCTCGATTCCACCCCATGGCTGGGAAGGAAGCAAAGTGGCTCAAACCACAGAAAACCTCTGGAGTACCTGATTTACAGCCCGTGGGTGGCAGTGTGAGAGGAAGGCTGGAAATCTAGACCATCGTCCACTCAGGTCAGTTGGTAGATAAATAAATGTGTGAAGCAAAAGGCTGTTGGTGGTGCTGGGAGGTGATTTCAGGGCAAAACTGGTCCTGAGCTCTGCACTGAATTTATTGTCTTTCTCTGTTTTTTTTTGGTTAGTTGGTTGGTTTGGTTTTTGGTTTTTTTTAGGAAGGAGAAGCCTCAAGGACTCTCAGCAACTGAGGGCCACCTAGAAGTGATGGAATCTCTTGGTGATGAAGTATTTGTCCAGGTCTCAAGAGATGCGAGTCCTCTTGCTCTTTTGCTTTTGCCCCCCTCCCCAAATTTGCAGCTGATTTCAAATTACAGGATTTCAGCAGAATACTCCCCACCAGAAAGGCTGACAACAGGTAGGGTGGAAATTCTGGAGAAACAGAAATCTTCTAAAGGATCCATTTTGGACTTCTTACATTGCCCTATTGCAAATATTCATCAGAAACGTCTGAAAGTGAAAATGTCCCCATTTTGGTTGATACTTTCTCTGTTCTTCACTTGATCAGGCAAGTTTTCTTTCTGCTACATCCCACCCCCATGCCCCAAATAACTTCTATTCATTCCAAACCCCAAAAAGAAAAGGAGACATTTTGCCTTCATTAATCCCTCCCTTCTGATTTTAAAAACTGCAGATTTTCTGCTTTGGTTTCTGTTCTTTTAAACAACAACAACAACAAAACCACCCCTCCACCCTCTTGATTTTTCACACTGGAAAATATTTTGGATGAAACACCTTTCTGATCTCAAAATCTCCTGCCCCAAAACGCAGGGGCTTATTCCTAGTGCCACCAAAACTATTTAATGCATTTAATATTTAAGCAGATGAAGCGAGCTGGGAGTGTCATGAAAAGGCAGAGCATTGACAGTGAACCCCAGGTGAGAAACTGGCCCGTGACCTCAAAGGCAGGAGACCATCAACTCCAAGAATATGCCCCACGGAGCCTGAAGCCAAAGTCACCCAGGGCACGTTGCGATGGCGTGGGGAGCCCGCCTGAGCCTGGCGCTCGTTACAGCCACAGGGTTTGTTCGTTTTTAATCAAGAGCAGTTGCAAACATGGCTCAGATCGCAGGATGGCTTTATCTGCCATCTCCTTCAGATGGGGGGTAGGGAAATAGGACCCACATGTTATCAGCTGATATGTGAAATAGAGAGAGGGTTATTAAGGAGGCCGTGAGGAAAGAGGAGCCATCTCTCCCTCCTTGCCCTCTTCTCTACAAGCCCCAGTTAAATGATGAAAAGGCTGGTGTCAGGGCTTTGGGATTTATGGGGATAATGGCGCAGCGAGGCTTGGCATTAGAGAATTAGATCCACGTGTTGCTCCTGCAGGATGATCTATGGGCAGGTTTCGGGGGATCAGCAGAAAAGTGAAATGCGGCGGCGGCTCTCCGGCTGGCTCTGATCTCACCCCACGTCCCCCATGGCTGCCTGACCTTACCCAGCCCACACGCCCGGCACCACCTCAACTGCTTCGCTGGGGCTCGTGGGTGCTTCTCTTGGGCGGACCATCCGTGAGCACCATCCAGGGCCAGGCATCCTGGGATGCTGCAGCCTGGCGTGAGCTGGACCTGGTGGAGATTCTGTGCAGCACCCTGGGGTGAGACTGTTCAGAGCTTTTGTGGAGGCTCATCCTCTCCGTGAAGCTCATCCGTGGAGTTTCTTCCAGCAGCTCTGACAAGGGCTGAATGTATTTCCACAATATGTCTGGCAGCAAATCAGCAGCTGTGGCTGGGCACCTCTTGTTTGCAGAAGCCTGTCCAGCCAAGTGCATCAGGGAAGGAGTCAGGTGTGGGTTCGACATCCCTGGTGGTACCCAGATTTGGTAGCAGGTCTCCCCACCATCCTTTCCTCCTGGAGGAGAAAAGAAGGGAAGACAAGCTTGCAGTTGCACTGTCCACGCAGGAGGGTGGAAGGGCAGCCAGGTTCTGTCCCCGAGACTGCTGGTGGGACTGCACGTGCTTGTTCAGCTGCTGTGCAACTGCTGCTATGCAACTGCTGCTCTTGCCTGGTGGGCTGGATTGAGACCTGCGGTGCACAACGGTGTGTCCTGCCCCAGGCCCTGTTTCCCTGCAGGCTGTGGTCCTTCCTCGTGCCAGTCTGCTCCTTACAGGCACCTCCACACACCCATGGCTGAGGAGGCAGCAGGTGGTTATTATATGTCTCTGGAATCTGATTAATTTCGACCTAGACATAATATTCATAATTTACTATTCCCCTGCATATAACATTTTCTCTTGCCTCCCACATAGCCCCAGTAAAGAGTTAGAAACTTGCCTCAAATAATATTATCTTGCTGTTTTTCTGCTCTGAGCTTTAACCTTTCCAGATTTTCCCATTAAAACACTTGGAGGGGAAAAAAGGAACAAGCTCCTGTTAAAAAACAGGAACCTCTTAAACCTGTGACCGTCAGCCCTTCATGGGAGCGGGGTCCCCAGCACTGGGTTTGGGATGCAAGTGGTTGCAGAAGCCTCTTTGAAGCCTGTCTTTACTGAAATGCTCTTCTTCTTCAGGTTAGAGCACTAGTGTGGATCAAACCATCCTTGGTAGCATCCCCTCGTCTGTCTGTCATGGGCCACCACACTCCTACAAGACGATGGATGCCATGAGATGGAGTCAGCATCTCAGGGTCGGTGGCAGGAGAGTCCATCTTCTAAGGACTTTGGAGACCATAATCCTGTCTCTACCTCCTGGTCCAGTACCTTTCTCCTGAGGGCAGATGAGTGGTGAGTCCTGCTTGACTACAACATGAGCCATTCCAGGCTGGCCCGGTGATCGATGGTCATTCCCCGTGTCAGTCGCTCCCCTTTCTGTGTGTGCTCCGTTATTCCATCCTGAACAAAATGCTTTCCGCTCGTCCTCGTGGAACTTTCTCCGGGAGTTTTTTTTCAGGCTCTAGCTCCCATTTTTTTCAAGATCAAGCTAAACACCTGATTTTGATATTGCCATTTTGGAATTGTCTTGGTCACACTCTGCTTGGGTTTCTCCATCTTCAAAATAGGGCTGACACTAATTGCCCGTTTGCGTCGCGTTTCCAGCCGCGTGGCTGTAAAGCACTATATGAAAAACACAGGCATCGTTCTTATGAAACCTTCAGGAAAAAAAAAAAAAAAAGAAAAATAATAGATTCATATAACTCCACGCTCATTAAAACAAACCTTATGTGGCTGGAAGAGACCAGAACTGAATGAATCTTGAGCAAACACAGCCTTCCACAATGAAACACAAACTGGTTTTAATCAGCAGTGCCAAGGAAATTTTCTTTTCTGAGGTCTCTTTTCCACCCATCTCCTCCTTTCAATATGAGCAATTGCAGAAGAGCACTTTGGCCTGACCAAAAGAGGGGAACTTTGCCCGACTCCTGGTCTTAATGAATATCAATTTTTTAAAAACAACAGCAAAATACTCTGCTTGGGCTGGCCAGGTCTCAAGTTGCTTTCAGCTACAGCAGGATCTCAGCCAACCTTTCTGAGCGTGTTATCCTGTGGTTAGAGCACTGCTGTTTGTCCACAGATTTTTGGACAAAGTTGGGTTTAAGCCCCATCTGACGGTCAGAGAGGGCTGGCGATCACCTCTTTGTGTTTGGGGGACACAACTGGCTTTCTGCTAAGAGGATGATGAGGTTATCCACCCTGAGTTGTCGCTGTGAATCAGTAGCCAGGAGCAATGGGGTCACCTGCAAGCCAAGGAGTGGGGAACACCCTTAGAGGGAAGCCTTGTGCTGTCCACCTCGCCTCTGCCTGCACTGGTGACCTCTCTCCAGCAAGACACCTTCCACACAGGGATGTTCTTATTGCTTTTGAAGCACCCTGGGTCCTCTATGAAGTTGATAGCTTGATCCTGAAAAGACCACCGTCCCTGCCTTTCACCAGCATGAGACAGCCTCCAGCTGGAAAAGGACAGGAGACCTTTCACCATGGTAACAAAATCTGTCTGTCTGTCCCTTTGCCTCTCTCATCCAGACTTTAGACTTCCCCTCTCACTTTATTTTGCTTTCCTCACACCGAATCTAAGCTGAGGTGAAGAAGGTGGAGACTTAGCACCTTGTGAGCTGTCAAGGAGGACCAGCTGGGAGAAGACAGCCCCACAGTTACCATCCTTGCTCATGCACAGATAATTTTTAGTAAAAGCCGTGATGTCTGCTTGCAAGTTCACTTGTAAGTACCAAATTCAGTGACTCATCTTGCAATGACGTAGGTGGAGGAGGTCTTTTGGGTGACACATGGGTCAGTCTCACTTCTGGGTGGGGAAACTTCTAGTCTCTGCTACTTTCACTGTCTGGAATAAATGAGTACCCTCCTGGTGATGCCATCAGGCCATGTGAGCAGCAGCCAGACCTGGAATTGTGCAGGTTCTTGGTAGCTGTAGGAGAGTGACGTTGTGTAACTCACTGGCAAGAGTGTGTGTGTCTGTTTGCAGTCTACTGTCTCCTGCTAACAGGTTTAGGTCCAGATCAGTACCGGTGTTTAATCACCTACCTCTTTGTAATTACAGGGGTATGTAGACGTTTAATTACATTCTGTCCTCAGCTAAGCTAGGCCCATCATTTTGCATTTGTCGCTGGCAAAGACTGTGAACAAAGTCACTTTTAAGTAGCTGCCAGTTCCTGGTGATGCCGAGACCTTCTTTTTTCAGCTCAGCTGGCCAACATATACGTGCTAAAGCTGGTGATCGTGCGTTCAAATCTAACCCAGCCTGAGGTTTGTAAAAGTGTCACAGTCATTGCACTGTCAACCAATATTTTCAAACGTTAATGACAGTGCCTTAAAGCATTTTCCTTCTAATGTTGCTTGAGATGGTGGCAATGGCTCATCAAAGCTGGAAGCCTCTCTTTGGCCAGGTGGGATGTCCCGCTGATGCTCCAAGGGTCTCGCACTTGTACGGGACTTTGTGTCCCATCAACCCGAAGGGTGAGTGAGTGGGTAGTGGCTGGGCTGGGCTGAGGAAAAGAGACAAGGGGATAGCAGAGACCAAGGATAAAACTGATGGTATGGCAGAGGAGGAGTTCTGGATTTTGCAAGCAAAAGGCAGGAGAAGAGGAATATTCTTTTCATCATTTCTCCATGGGCTTTAAAAAAAAAAAATAATTCATCTTCTGGCACATCTGCAGACACCAGTGCTGGGACACACAGTCCTCTCACTCAGGAGAGGTTGGCAGGTGGGCACGTCCTGTCCCCAGTGCTCTGGGATAGCCCTGGGTGGATTCCCCAGGGATGAGGGAAGTGCAGTGGTGCACATGTCTGTCTGTCGGGTGGTTTAAGCTCTCAGTGGCTCTGCTGGAGCACAGCTAAGAGACGGGCTGAAGAGAAGGGTGAAGGAGAGGTGCTGCACAAACGCTGGATAATGAAGAGTCTCCTTGACAAAAAAATCTGCAGTCTGATGAGACAGGGGCAGGGCAGGCAGCGGGGAGCAGCATAACCCAATCCCATCCCCGTCCCACTGACTCTCTTCAAGGAGATCCATCCAGGGGTCTTGAAGCACCTACAGATGAACATCTCACCTCTGGATGCTTCTCCATATGAGCTCATGAATGTGAAGCACCAGCAGGACATGACCAGAGACAATCCCTTGAGGCAACCGGTCACATCAGCCGGTCTCTCCACTGCGTTTGTCACAAGTCAAGTTATTACATGCTGCATCCAACGTGACTCCAGCGTTACTCACGGTGTTTACTCTCCATCCAGCTCCCTGCTTCTGCAGCACGGAACCAGTCATGCCAGCTAACGAACCCCATCTAAACAGTGTGGAATGGACTTCTTATGTGCTAGGTATGTCAGGTCATGTAGGCCCTTCCCATGGGGTATAATTAGAGATTGCCACACCCCACTTACACATGTTGAGCTTGACAAGGCTTGCTGGGTTGTGTTTGAGCCCCCCCCCAGCAGCACCAGTAAACAGCTGGCAGTGCCCAGAGGTCTGGCTGTTCTGGTGCTGTGGCACATCTCCTAGTGTCAGATTCGTGGGCTGGAGACCTTGCCCATCACTGTCGTGACAGCCAAGCTGGTGATGTTCTCCATTCCCAGCCCATTCCCTCAAAACTCCCGTGTTCCAACCAACACGGGGTTGGAGGTGACTTGTAGTGCCTGTAATATTACTGGGGGAAAATACCCTTCTCTTTGCCCAACTGATTTGGCCAGAGGTATTTTCTGTTAAAGAAAAAAATAAAAATCAGTCTCTCCAAACTGGAGATATTTTGCCTTTTCCATTGCTGCGGCTCCCTCCCATTTTCCAGTGGTATAAAGCTTTCTAGA
>JAAGNO010001659.1:0-14181 GCA_033439905.1 Ceryle rudis
GCTCCCCGCAGCCGCACAAGGGACCCGGGGCTGCGGCTACAGCTCGGAGGCGGTGGGGGCGAGCTCAGAGAGGTGAGCCCAACCCCAGATGCGGATTCCACGGCTACTGAAGCAGAAAAACCCTCCCGGTGAGAGCTATAAAAAGAGCACCCCCTCCGTGGCCGAAAGTGACACCCTGTGTCAGTAGTCTGCGCTGGAGTCCTGCTGAGACAGAGCGGTGGCGGTGTTCCCAAAGGTTGTTTGCCTTCAGGTTGTCAGGGGTGTGTGGGTACAGCTAACCTGAACAGTCGGAAATCATTAACAGGTCCCCAAAATCATGAATTATGTGGTAACTTTTACAGCATGGGATTCTTTTTATTTTCCTTTGGAGTGAACTCTCCCATGTAGTTCTGCAGTGCCATCAGGGCCAGAAAATCCTTTTTTCCAGTAATTTTTAGCTAATTAACTTGTCTTCAAGAGCTGGGAGAGAGACATGCCAATTGTCACTTGGTCCATGATGAAGTTTTAAGAATTTTCCAAATTAAGTAAGAAGCCATTACAAACCCAAGAATAAAAAGAAGGCTGGTATCCTCCCATGAAAAATCCCAGAGCCAGAGAATGTGTTTTCCCATTTTCCTCCCATGCTTCATGGTCTAATTCTCCTTTACCTTCCAGCTTCAGCCACCATTCACGTTTTGAAAGCACCACCAGCAGTTTACATGGAATAAATAAGGGCACTCACTCATTCCATGCCCAGCCTCAGTTCATTGCTAACTCCTAGGCTCTGAACGTCACTGACACTCATCACAATGCAAAACCCACCCAAAGTTTCTCCCAGTCCTCTCACCAAAGCTGTTGCTCATGCAAGGCAGGTTCCCTGTCAAACACCCATGGACTAGGGAATTTTGAAGGAAACCCCTCCAGAGTGCAGGTGCTTATTCAGCCCCTCCCTCTGTTCCCTGATTTCTTCCTCTTACTGCGTGAGCTTAGTTCCTTGTAAATTTTATTGCCTCTTGAGAACAGAAGGTGTGGCAGAAAAGTTAAAAGTAAAGCAGTAAACTACTTCACATTTACACACCTGACTCATCTCACAGGCCTTCGCCAATCCTGTGCACACCAAAAGATGATCTCTTCCTGAAATCCACTGTCTTGTCCAGGGAAAAAGCTGAACTCAGTTCTCTGCCTCCCAAAAGCAGCTGCACAAAAGGATTTTCTAAACTGTTGAGGAGAAGCAAGGGAAGGAGCACGCAGGGATAGTGGAGCAGCAGCTCATGCCAGTGTTCACACCGGCTGTAAGCCTGTATTCTTGTGGACACTCCATGACACGGGAACCACTCGCATAATCTGCCAAAACCCGAGGACAGGGCTTTTTGGGACAACAAGCACTGGGATTGATGCTCCCTGTTCTTCCCTCTGCTCCCTGTCCTTCCCTCCGCTCCATGACAGGCAACAAAGGGGAACATCTGGCCAATAGCCGGCTTTAATTACCTATTTAGAGTCAGGCTGAATATTTATGCTGTCATTAAAACAGCCTCAGAAATCAGAAACCAAACAACTCTAATACTTGTTTTCCTGGCAAGAGACTTAAAGAGCAGAAACTTTAGCTTCAAATTAAATGCACTTCAATAGCAATTAATCGCAGGCTTTTAAAATGTGTTGAGATAATTAGCAAAGGCATAGGAAAAAAGAACAGAAACGATCAATGAAAACCTAAACAAATATCCAAATTGTACACTTTCAGAAAAAAATACTGTACGCAGCCTAATTTTCAACAGTCCCTCAAGCGACACGACAACACACGTAAAAATAGCATTTGTTGGGTACAGACATCATTCTGAATGTCAAGGCAGTGACTACATTATTCAATATCAAGCCAGGTTGCCTAAGTTACACACTCAGCTGTAGGTGTATTGAATAATGCAGAAGGAGAGTATTTGAACGCATGTGACTGCTAGTTTTCAGAAATAAGACCCTTTCCCAGAGAGCACAGTATCTCCTTTTAAAATCTAATGAGAGGAACCAAGTAAAACAGAAAAAAAAAAAAGGCATTTTAAGTAAAATTAGATTCTCAATCTGATATATAAAATGAAGAACTAAAGTCCCTTGAATTTTGTTTTGTTTCATATAGTACAAAATTAATTATATTGATAAAAATAAATTCATGGGAAAAAAATGCATTCTTTTTTTCCTTGCCATCTCTCTTACTTGGAAAAAAAATTAAAAAGCATATTTCATGTGAAAGAAAACAATTTTTTAAAAGGTCACTGTATCAAATGAGCCTGCTGTGGGGCTGAAGAGACTTCATTTTTGTTAGTTATTCCATAGGAAGTTTGTCATTTTTATGGTCATTTTGACATGTTGTTTGGAATATGTGGTTTTATTACTTTATAAGCATAACAGGAAATGAGTCTAAATATAATGATTAAAATGTAAAAATACTGTGGATGGATAGATTTTGAAAAGAATAGCACAAGTAAAGTCATCTACATTCTTTGGACACTTCTTATGAACACACTTTTAGTGTGGGTCTGGCAAGAATTTTTTTCCTTCTGACTGAACGAGCATCAGCTGGCTTAGTACATTGCAGGGGAGTAGCAGCAGAAAGGAAGAACTTTTTTTGACTCTGAAACGTCAAAGTCTGTCAGACAACCAAGGCACCCACCAGTGTTAAACACCAAACCCAGCACTTTTCATGGTATCACTGACTATGAGGACAAGCATGATTTCTGCAGTAGCTTGGGGCAGATGTCTAAGTTCCCTCTCAAGCATCTACTTGGAACTGAACACCTCTCAAACACAATCAAGAATTTTTAATACACTCTAGTTTGGGTCTGCAGAGCACTTCTTATCCTAGATGTTCTCCAGAAAGCAGTCTCAAACCATTCACATCAACACGCAAGGAGGGGTTCAGAGGCGCTGGCATAAACTGACAGTAGAAGAATAATAGCTGTCTAACCTACCACATGTATGTTCTCCATTAGCATCAATCAAAATTTCATGAGGAAACTGAAGATCACCACAGCACCTTTTCAGGGCCATATTCACATGTTGTGAGAGCTACACAAAATGGTGGGTAGTCAGTGAAAAGAGCAGTGCACTTCTCTCACATGTTTACAAGGGTCTCAGTGAGGTGCTGTTGGGGTAGCACTGAGAATCAGCGAGCTGTGAACCTCAGGCAAAGAGATCTGGTAGGCACAGAGGCATTTGAACATTGCTTTCAATGCACCTGACAGCCAGATGTACAGACATTACCACAGGCACAGAGATCAGTGTGCCACTGAAGCCCAACACGCAACCCAATACTGGTACCAGTGAGACCCGTTACCTTTAAAAAACACACCACATTTAAAACAAAAGAAGTGAAAGCAGGTAAGCATGCCTTGTAGCTTGCTTACCTCAAGAAATCCCTCATCAAGCACTATGCTAAATTAAAATTCCTAAGGTACTGGTTTCATACTTCAGGGTTTCCTTTTATGTACTTTTTGGATCATTATTCAACATACAATACCTGATTTTTGTAAGTCACCTGCATAATTGTTGTTGCAGTCTCCTCCTTCATTCCAGCTGGATAGATTTCCTGCTTACAGCACTTGAACCTTTCCAGTTTTGTTTATTAGTTCACATACTAAAAACTTAGAAATTATTCTTATTACTATCAACTGACAATCTGTTTCCCTAGATGCAGTTGCTATCTTCCCCTTTCCTAAAAACAGCCTTTTTTATTAATATAACAGAAATCTCCATAAGACAAGAAGAATGAAAAACTATTCATCGCTGTCACTGCCTTTCAATACAGCACGTTATTGAGCACCTAAGAGTATAAAGGGTTTCTTCAAGAGGAACAGATTATACAGTTTTCACCTGTCTTTTATACATTTCTCATCCCCAGTATCCCAGCATCTGTTGGAAGGGAATCACTCTAGGAACAACGCCTGCATAGAATTCTCCAGCATTTCACAATGGGATGTTTTTCCAGCAAAACTGGTATGCTGTGGACACTGAGAGTGTGGTTCTGGTGCTCACAAATCCCTGGCAAAGCACGTACTCATTTTGACAGTTTTTTCAAGGGCAGAAATGGCAGCCCAGTGCTCCCCACTAGTTACACAGTTTGGGTTTTTCACTTCTTTCACGGACTATACTATGTAGATATGTTGAACACCAAACAGTGTGTCCAGTGGTTCCATCACAGTAATCTTCAAGGGGTTCCTCAGGGATCCCAGTGGACTGTGCTAGGATAGGTTCAGTCCCTAAAAGTTTCCACACATACTGTATGTCCTGAATGCCTTTTTCCTTAAATTCACTGTCCTTCCTCTACCCTGGATATATTGAAACCAAAACAAAACTAAAAAAAAACCCAATCCCAAAACAAACACACAAAAGGGAAAAAAAACCAACGAACCAACCAACCAAACAAATAAACAAGAAACTGATTTATTATATAAGTTAATGTGATCATACCATCCTCTGACTACTACCCTCCAAATATACACCCATCTATAAAGGATAAAAAATGCTATCATTTCAAGGCATTTTTAAAGTATCAACCAGACTCTTCATCCATAGTGGTTTGTTTTACCACACATTCCTTACTGATCCAAAAGAAACAAAGCTGCACATGAATCAAACAATAAACTGAGGTTTTTTACCAAACAATAAATTGAGTTTTGTTACATGGTTCCCTTCAACACAAATGCTGCTTGAGTAAGTGCCAAGCATGGTGGATCCCACTGAAGTCCATGCAAGTGGCAGATGGCTCAGCCTGCTCTAAAAGCAAGGAACTACAGTTAGGCAGGACAAAATTCTTCCTACTTTATTTCTTATGGCCTCTGTTCCAGAGGATACATTGTACCCTCCAGGAGGCATGTTTGGGTCATTATTGTTCATACTCTTGCTTTGCAGACTGCTTCACTGAATTAAACAGCAGTGCAAGTAGTACTTCTGTCCCTTAAAAATACTCTGCCTGAGTATACTGAATTTGATGACATAAAGGGGAAAGGACTCAGAATATTATCAGACTCAAGAAGCAATACAGGAGCACATTCTCTCATTGTGCACCTGTGACACATAAAAATGTCATCACAGAAATGCAAAGAACATACAACATTTACCAGGCTCCTACCTAACTGCTTTCTGGAGCTTCCTGTGGTCAATAAAATATTTAGAAAAGGCAGCATGCTGAAAGATAAGCAACACATGATTGACGTGATACAACAAACGGCATCCAAGGGGAAAAGCTGAAACTAGAATTTTATGTGGCTCATAGGAAACAGACATTTGGGTTCCATGTAGGTACATGTCAGCTTAAGGTTTTGGTTATTTTCCTAAGACATTTTAAAAGCTGTGCAGATATTATACAAATATAATAAAAATGTCAACCCAGATCCTCCAGATGAGGATGGAATGAATTGGAAGAGTGGGCACTGTAATGCACATTAGATTTCATCCACCTCACTCTGTATCCAGGAGGTAGAAGAAGTCATGCTGAGACACACATGTACAGAAGAATAAAAGAAGTTTAAAGGCCAGCTGAAGAAATGCAGACTAGCAAAGCCATAGAGCAAACCAGAGAAATAACATGATCAGGTTTACCAGCAACTACTTGCATCATACAGAGGAACCTCCACCTAAGGCTGAACAAACTGATTACTTATTGAAGTAAAAATGAATCCCACTGACCTCCAACTTCCATCTGACATTTAACAATGAAGCAAGACTGGGACATTTGAGATTTTGAAGGGAAATGAAAAAATAACCAAAAGCCCTCTGACACTGTTAAGAACTGCCTGGTGAATATTGAAAATGTTTTTAACATTATAAACATATTTTGATAGGTTTTATGACCTTTAACGTTTCATGTATATAAACATTATATAAATTGATTTTTATTTCTAAGAATATTATGCAAAAAGAAAAGGCCAAACTGTTGTAAAAGACGTTTTATAAAGATATGCCTTAGAAATATTCTTGAAACATAATCTGCAAATACAAATGATATTGGATTTTTTTCTTTCAGAGCATAACTTTTGTTTAAAGAATATTTGATAGCAAATTATGTTTAGAACATCAAATGGTACCATTTATTCAATCATGGGTAGATAAAGCATAGTAAATCACACAGAAAAAGCAAAAGATAGAAAAATTCCTAGACATAGTGGAAGTGGCTGTTTTAGCATGAATCCACTAGTTCTTACAAAACATTTAAGAAAATTCCAATAACTAACACATTTGTAAATATTAAAAGGCTAAATCATTAGTCGATCACTATGAGTCATTTATTTTCTTTTTGGTTAAATGTCCGAAATCAGTGATGTCTTGAGCATCACCGACATTTTCTCAGAATCTTGATGTGTCACTCTGCTCTGTATGTTCTTTGTTAAATACCACATACTTCTATTTTTGGAATCTTTAATGAGGTCACACACGTATAAATGAAAGTACATAATATCCCAAATGAACAGAGTGAGGTTTTCCACTCTGTATCTAATTTATCTCACCACAGGTTACATGAGACCTTTGATAGGTTTCTTTCTCCCTCATCACTAAAGGGATGCCAATTCCATAAGATTATCACTTGCTGTAAAATCTTTTTGAAGACAGGCATCGATACCAGGTTTTGATGATTTCTAAACATGGAATCCCATATGCTAAAATAAAGACTATATATTGCTAAATCACATTATTCCTGCAATGGTGAGGAATTACAATGAGTAGCAGCAAGCAATTAAAAAGTCAAATTATATAGTAAGTAACAATCCAACAGTCACCTAACAAGACACGGCTATATTTAAGAAAAGTAGTTCACCTTATACTACACAATATATTTATCTTCCATAAATGAATAGTGAATTAATTACAACAGCTACATAAAAAATAGAAGTAAACATAAGTTATTTCCTGTACCTTCACAAATGTAAATGAGAATACAGTTTGTGCCTGGCTTCAGAATTCAGTAATAGATAAGGGGAAAAAAAAAGGCAGATGGCAGAGGTCTACTGACTTAAAATGTACTTCAAATCAGAAACCATAATCCAAATCTTGGGAAGTTCATTATTTGTCCATTCTTATTTAAATGCAACAAACTGCACCAAAATCTTTAAACTAGCACGTGCAATGGAAGAAACATCTCCCTCTTATTAAATCTGTTGGATTTGCCTGTGGTATTTTCAATAATAATTTATTATTTTAGCTGTCTCTGCCAGTAGAAAAGAATGTTGTTGACATTCCTTTAAGTGTTTAGCCTAAATTATTACTAAACTGCTGAAGTCTGGTAATTCAATAAACCAAGAATTTGTTCAGGAGAAAAACTAATGTTCATTTAAATGTTGCCACTTTCTTAAACTTAACTACTATGAAGATGATACTTTAATCCCTTGTAGAAACATAATGAAATCATATTAATTTGCTTTTTCATTGAGAAAAGAAGAATCACATAGCATTGACCCCATTAGTTGCAATAAAATATCTGTTTCTTATTTCTTGATAAGGATTACTTTTCAGAAAAAGACAGAGCTGATTATTTTAGTATACTGTGTAAGCATACAGGATTTACACTGACCACAAAAATATTCTATGCCTTTTTGTACTTAAAACACAGTGGCAAACTCTGGTTGCAGCTTCTTTCATCTGGATGCTAAGTCTACTCAAACCAATGGAAAACCTTCCATTGTTTTCAATAATTTTAAATCAGGCCCTGAGAGGCTGAGGTGAAGTGATAGCTGCCTTGGTACCTGGGAACTGTAGAACTGGGGATGTAATGCAGGCCACCGTCTCTAATACAGATATTCTTTAGCTGCCCCTTCATTAATCTGTGCTGTTATGCAGGAACCGTGATAGTCCCCATCAGCAGAATGACTGACACAGAATTTGGATTTAATGTTTTAAGACAATAGGAGTTTGGGGGTTGGTTTTGTGTCATTTTTTTGTTGTTGGTGGGTTTTTTTAAGAGGAGGACAGAACAAGCTGAAAAGGAGACTAGATTGCTTTCAGGATCTTGCAGCACCAGCAGATCTCAGCAAGGACGTTTGGAAACCCAAATAGAGCAAATGCACTGAGATTATTGTGTCCACACCTCAGATGGTCTCTGTTCATTCAAGGTCTCCTGGCTTTGAAACACAGGGCAATGAAAATAAATGTGTCTCTTTAAAATCAGTTCTGCAGAAAAGTGTATGTCAGCTGGGCAGGGTGCAAGCACAATAAAAAAAAAAAAAATCTGTCATCACAGGAAACTGCATTTGGTTTGTTTAGAACAGCAGCATAACATTTCACATGAAAATAAGTGCTTGACGCTGTTTGTAAATAGTGAGATATGTGCAAGAATACTGTTCAAATCCATTTGACATCTCCGAAGGACTGTACTTTTGGCTGAGTCCGTATTTTCAGTCCTTTGCCTTAAGCTTGCATATGACCGCTCTGTTATTTGGAAAGTAGTGACCTGCTTTTACTAACATAAAGAATGGGCAAATTTATATTTGAATGTACAGAACTACTGCCATTAAAGTATAATTTAATGCAGTGTTAAATGCAAGAGTCTTCCTCCTCTTGGAAAATCCTTCTTCTAAAGAAATGGAAAATAAACAGTCAGAGGCGATAAGCTTGTATCAGAACAAATGGTTCACTAACATAATTCTGGCTATCACATAAAGTAGGTCTTCAGGTTGCATGACTTACATAAAACTGGTTAGTAAACAAAAAATAAACATGAAGGCACTGGTCAAAAAACGGAGCATGTGGTGAGTAATGTACAGTGAGGAGTGACTGATGAGAGAAGAAAAAGCACAAGCAAATAAGAATAGTATTTTCTAAATCAAGGTCATTGCAGAAAAGGTTTCAGATTCCAGTCTATGTTTATAGCCTTTGGTGTCAAGCTGTCTAAGAACAGATCCAGAAAGATTGACTTTGTAAAAGCAAATTTTCTCTGTCATCCTTTTTCTCACCCGAGGTGCTATCTGTCAAGGCCTATAAACTTCACTGTGGATAGATTATGTTAATAAGACATGAAATACTGTATATAGCTACAGGGAAAACAGGGTGCTTGTATCAAATACATCTTCCTGTTCATCAATGCAAGATCTGAGGGGCACTTTCTACAGGGACATTAATTTAAATTTTATTCCCAGTCATAAATGGCCCATGCAGAAAACAGACATGTAAGCAATCCAAATGTTGCCATGAATAACTATTCATAGTCAGCCTTTCTTCTTCAGACTTCTCAGTGCTGGATATTTAATCACTACAAAAGCAGCACAGTACTCTCATCATCCCGATTTTGCACTTGGGATAACTCAAACGTGAGGTTTTAAAGTCATTTTTCTACAGGCATCCATAACTCATTTTCCATAGCACTGCATGGGTATTGTGAGGGCTCTCTATGAGACTTAAGGCAAGGAAACCAATAGGTCAGAAGCACTTGCTAATTCTGAATGGTTAATTGTAGATTTTCAAAGGGTCTAACTTACTGCTGCTTTCTCTGAGATGCAGCTGCTCAACCTCAGAAAGCAAATGTCCAGCACTTAGAGCACTCAGAGATAGCTAGATGCCTATCTTTACTTTCAAATTCACAAAGGCACGTAATCCTCAATGAAAATCGCAGGAGATGATTGTAGAATTTTCTTTCAAAGCCGGCTGGAAAGCTATCTCCATTTCTAGGTCCTTTGACAACATCACCAGCAAAACTATCTTCCCCTATAATAGATGATTCTGTGTATCCATGTGTTTGCAAGATTTTATACTCAGTTTCAATTTTGAGGATTTTTGCTGGAAAGAAAAGGTTGCCTTAAGGCAGTTCTCTTAAAAATTCATCTTTCTGCAGGTATCTGACATTTCAAGGATTTTGAGCAACTGGATGAATACAGCTATCGTAGACAAAGAAGGGCAGCAGTTGTACTTAGATGTGGAATCTTCTTGTGTGTTATGTCTGAACAAGTTTTACATGGATACATACCCTAATTTCCTCTTGGTGTGTTTCTAGACAAATCTGCAATTTTAGATGAGTAATTACAATTATAACTCCTTTCAATTCACTACTAAATTTCCTTATTACAGGCTCTTCTGTTTCTAATGTTGCTGTATTTGTCTGGCCCTTCTCAACTGGTACAGCTGACCGGGGCACTAGAGAAGAGTTATGGGCTGGCCTTTTTCATGGCCCTTGTTCACCAGTTAGGGACCACTTCTTTCTGCTGTAGCATATTTCTAAGCCCGTAGGTACCTGAATTTCTGCCAGCTGGCAGATGCAGATATTCTTTCACAGCTAATAAACTGCCTGCAGCTTCAGCTCCAGCTGATGCCTTGGGATTTGAGGCAGGATTTTTAAACTATGACTTCCCATGTTTTCACTGCTAGTCCTTTCTGATCCTTGCAGATGCTTTGAGCACACTTAAGCCAAATGGTGAGTAGCTGTCAAGATGTATACAGTGGAAGAGAGAGGTGCCTGTCTTTCCCTGCTTTCAAACAAACAGATGTTCTGGTGTTCTAACAAGGAAACTTGAACTTTCTCTTGCAATCAAGATATGGAGGTTCAGGATCTTTCCAAAATTATACTCAGGACATATCAGCATTCTGCAGGCATATCTACCACTTTCTTCATGTCTCTTGTTCACATGCTCACAGTGATGATTTAGACATGGCTCTAACTCCAGAAGAAATTTCATGTTTGGGAACCCCAAAGGCAGTGCCTGCTTTCTCAAAACCCATCTTAGTCCCATCACAGTTCCTATGTTCCTGTCTTAGCTAGTAAGATTTTTCTCTCCACACAGCTGACATCTGTGGGGCCACTCTGGGTTAACCATCTCTTCCCTAGAAATTGCTTGAGGGAATCCTGGAGCTGAGGACTCCCTACAAGGCTCAGTGGAGACAACAGTGCCAGGCACTGAAGCGTTCAAATACCTTTAAAGGTCTAGGCCTGAGCCAGCTGGATTTCTTTTAATCACAGCAAGAGGTCTTTTAAATACCTTAATGTGAGTAATGTCAGTTCTCACAAAAGAGCAAAACTATAAGCCTGGAAAGCATTTAAAATTTTAAAACTACGGAAATCTCCTAAACTCTCTCTAAAATACTAAATGTATTGAAAATTCCTAAGAGTCTGGTGGTGGCCATGTGAGACACTCACCTCAAATCTGGAAAGAGAGGGATGCAATAGTAGGAATCCACTGGGGGATGCACGTCTGCCTAGTATCTTTGTATTCAGGTAAACTGCTAGCCAGGCTGTCTCCACTGCTCTGTTCTGCAGTGTAACAGGAACTGAAATGGACACTGCAGTACTGCACAGATGCCAGATTTAAGTTATATGCCTAAATTAAATAGATTTACAATGCCAAGCTGAAGTCAAATGTGGATTTATGTTTAAAAGTAGTCAGAGGGGATCTAAGGTGTGTGCTTTTGTAGTACAAAGAAAAAAGGTTGACCACAAATTCATACTTGTTTGCCTGACAGCCATCCCCATAGAACAGCAGGCGTGACACCCCCACAAACCTACAAGCCTCTGCTAAAAGCGCCCAAATGAAATTCTTTGCAGAATTTCCCCAGTAGAGGTTCCTCACTCCTTCCTACTGAAATAAATAATTTCTGCAGGAAAAGCTGAGAACAGAAAAATATTACACTCTACTCAAAAGCTCTAAAGGTGCAAAGGATGCAAGTGAAACATTGTTCAAAGTTCCCAAATTCTTTGTATCCAACTCCCTCGAGGTTTAAAGCAGTGAAGGGAGGAATGTGAGGCTATAGGCCTGTACACTTGCTTCAACTTCTGCAGTTAGAAGTTGTCCAAACAGATGATTTCAAAATCATGCTGGATCCAAACTGTTCAGGACTTTGAACACTTCAGTCATTTTGTTTAAGTAAGGCAGCAACCACTTTCCACAGCAGACGAAGTTTCCAATGATTGCAGTGTATTACTTAACATACCATGTACCACACTAATCTACTCAAGAGGTGATGGAGGCACAGAAAACTGTGTAAGGCCAGCATCTGAAAGGAGAGGTTGCAGACTCTTGGCAAACACAGATGATAAAAGCATTCCTGGCGGCTGTTGCTATCTAAGCATTCTGGAACAGCCAAGGACATCTTCAGAACGGCACAATATCATCCTCAGAAACTCCACTCTCATTATCTATTTTGTTTGTGCAGTGCTGTTTGGTTCCTTAACGACCTTGCATGACCCTCTTTTAAAGCCGATGGAAGTTAAACACACTCAAGCAAGAATAAAATGGAAATCAACTCCTTACAAAACAACCATACATAGATTCTGAGTTGACAGACATACCTGAACCCACTAACATTTTTGGATATATACCACTTCGATTTGCCCCTTCAGGCCCAAACACATAAAATGAATCCAATTAGGAAGCAAATCCAGAATTGCTGACACATCAGCGATTAACTGAGCACATCTTAAAACCAGAAACAAAACCACACACAAAACCCAAATGCAAGAACAATCAACAAATATCTAAAATAAAGCTAAACCGATCCAGGAGAACATAAGTCTGTGACCATGTCCCTACATTTCACAAAAACAACAAAAGATGCTGCCCTGCTCAGACCAAACCCTGTTTGTCCCAAGGCCTGAATTTTAAAACAAATCTGCATCCTTAGCTTACCTTTTCTTCTTAGGCATAAATGAAGTAACCTGGAGGCTTCATTCAGTGCTCCCTACAAAACCTACAAGCACTCAATCACTGACAAAAAATCCATACCTTTTCAGTGTTATTCTCACCATACCTGCTTTTTGAGCATCCCCACACATGGCATAAAACGCACAAAAAAATTGTTATGACAGGAGCTCCAGAACACAGTCAGTGCTTACCACATAGCTAATGACACTGTCTCAGATGATTAGTTTGTGCCCTTTGATGTGACCTTTTTCTTCAGCCAAGCTAATATGCAAGTTTAACTTTGAGGAGGAAATCAATCAAGTTCTGCTTACAATTCCAATGGTGTAAATCTGAAGCAAGCTCATTGTTCCATTCCCAATGCTGTAGAAACACAAAGTGTTTTAGACCAATGGCACTATGAAATGGGATCCGTATCTAAAATCAGACACTAGGAATGCAGAAAGATAACATTTTCGATTAGCAACAATGTCCCAACATCACACTATGAAAACAAATGCAAGGCAGCTCCAGGAGGAATAATTTTAATGTCCTGTAAACACCACTAAATTCTAAATGAATCCCTCCTCCCCAAAAAAAAGAAATTGCTGTCATTGGTGAATACACCATTCAGCAGCTATCAAGAAAGGAGTAAAAGTTTTAACAGGTACAGAGGAATTAAAAAATATATCTCAGATACAAAGCTCTGTTAATGATGATGCTCTCAGCTGGAATAGTCTATTTGGTTCCTACTGTCATGTAAGGTGTGTAAGAACCAAGTAACATTCAAAGCGCATTTTAAGAATGATTTAGAGACATTTTTCCATATAATAAACAATTGTTAAGAATGGGATTGGATACAGAGGACAGACAGCTGTAGGACGAAGCTCTGTTGACATGCAACTCTGCCTGATTAGACTCATCAGGCAGTTTTCAAAAGCAGAAGAAGGAACCTTAATCCCAGCATCTACCAAATGTCTTTAATCAGAAAGAATCCTGAGCAGTTATGAACACACTATGTAAACCAAGTAGCTAGAAGAGAAGACAAGCTGCAAGAAAAGCAAATGGTGAGACAGAACATTCCCAGAGAGAAGATGGCTAGTAAACTGCTAAAATAACCACCTGCCCTACAATGCTGGCACACACACCAGAATCACACTTTGCAGCCACTAACAAGGCAGCACAAGAAGAGGTTCAGGTGTATAAACAAAACCAAGGATCGTAGTAGTAAAATCCATAAGGATGTCTGTCCTAGGTATTTCTGGAAGTACTTTTGTGTAGGCAGGAAACACCTTTATTCAGTCTCAAGCAAGTAACAGTGAGTTCCCACACTTAACTAAGAGGTCCACTGCAGTAGCTGAACAACTCTTGCAGAAAGCTTTGCAAACAAAAAGCAGCCAAGCGTGTGAACCAAAAACATCTGGGATTCAGGGGTAGCAATCTTACAGACAGGCATCTGCCCTGACAGCTTCATTTCTGGACTTTATTGACTATCTTAAAGTTTTCATTTTAAATTTTATAGTTCAGACTATAGTTTTGCTTCTTTTTTTTTTTTTCTTCAACGTTTTGTATGGACAACAGCTATGTGTCAGAACTGTGTCAGGAGACTGGTATTAGGATT
>JAAGNO010001659.1:14281-44932 GCA_033439905.1 Ceryle rudis
TTTTTTTTTTTTCTTCAACGTTTTGTATGGACAACAGCTATGTGTCAGAACTGTGTCAGGAGACTGGTATTAGGATTAGCAGTACAAACATGTCAAAGAAGACAGACACAGAAGATGCACCATAAAAGGCATAATATCATTGAAACTCAAGTTGGACTGCTACCTCAAGATACGGAATTGCTACTGTGTGACATACTTTTATTACAGTTTATATTTAATCTTGTGCTAAAACTTGTTTCTGTTGCTTCTGATAATAGTCCACATCTGATGTCCTAATTACACACTCCAGCAGGACCTTGGGAAATAAAAAAAAGGGACACAGCTGCATCATGTCACTGAAACTATTCACCTTCCTTCCGTCAGCACCAGAAAGGTGTCCACTGCTTTTGCGACCTGCAAACTCTCGCTAGTCAGAGACAGTGAGCAAAGAGTTCTCAAGTAACTGTAGTGAATGAACAGTCTCCAGCTGCACATCAGTGGGAAAAACCTGATCTTTCCTAAACTGACCCAGAATATCTATATAATATATATACATGCATAAATGAACATCAGTTAAAAGCTACATCAACAGCTCCTTGTTGCCTTTCCATATAGAACAGATTTTCAGAAGCACAGCGACAGATGAGTCCCAAATTTTCACCTTCTTTTGGAAAATCTCTGTTGAAATATCATCACTGGAATCCACAGTTAAATATACCTTGTCCTTACTTTCATCACATACTTGCTTTGCATTCCTTATTAACTATCCCATAGATCTAGTTTGTTGAAAACTCTTAATGTCATTTTTCTACTATGCAATACATTAGACTGGTGTTTTCTCTGGATGGCTCCTTTACTGGTTTCTTAGCTGCCTTTTTGGTTTTTACAGCTTTTTCAGAATCTCGCTGCTCTTTAATTTCTTGCTGGACCCGCTGTTCTTTCTGTTAGCATGTTAAGTCTTGAGCTACATTAAGATGACTTAGAAATTGAGAAACAGGATTAAATCCTTGTTATTAATCTTTCTGACTGTAACAAAGCCTAATGGGAAATTGGAGGGAATTCAGAGAAGAGTGAAAATGATTAAGGTGTTTGAGTAGTATGTACTTAATTACTTTCAGAAGGCAATGAATGGCTAACTGACATGGGTGTACACAATGTTACCTAACCTTGGACAAGAATCTGAGGAGTAAAGTCAGACTTGCAGTAGTGGCAGATAGTTTCTTATTGTTAAAAAAGGATGAAAAGTAATCTTTATACTAAATACCAGAAGGCATTTTCAAATTGAAAATCTGAAATGCTGGATGCATCAAATGGGAAAATTTAGGGCAAAAGAGGAAAAATATTCTGTAAAGGATTATATAATATTGGTAGAGGGAACTAAATTACCTCGTGAACTATTGACTTTGTGTGTTTTTCTAGAAGTTTATTAGATGATTCTCCTTTTTTTTGTTTGTTTGTTTGTTTGGGGTTTTTTGTTTGTTTAGTTTGGGGTTTTGTTTTGGTTGTTTTATGTCAGTGTAAGGCAATGCTCATGAATCCGTAAGCCATTCTCATGAAAAGAGGAAAGCAATCACATAGTCAGGAGCTGTGTAGATACAGTCCTAAATCTAGGAAGTTCTACATGAAATTCTGTTTTTCAGAACACAACAGGATCATACCTTGATTTTTATGGAAGTTTCCTAATCATGTCCCATGCCCTAAGCTAGAAAATAGGCAAGTGCCCAGAGGGTTTTACAGCTAAAAATCTTGTTTACAAAATTTGGTCAGCTGTTGTGGTGTGAAGACAAAGAACTGAGTTCTTTGGAGACGATGACTTTAGAGGCATCAGACATGTTGGAAACATGAAAAAAAAAAAAAAATCCTTTGGGAATAATATGAAGGAATACAAGAATTTAGTACTCTTGTTACTAGATGAAAGAAGGGGCTCCAGCCTCATTGCTACTGAATGCAATCACATCACCAATTTTTGATGCTTAACTCCACCAACCAAAGTCACTTTTTGTCAGATTAAAGGTTGAAGCCAAATGGCAATGTTTGGAAAATCAAAGGAAATTTACTGTTAAATTTTAAGGTTAAAACTCTACTTGATATGATGTATTTGTAAAAGATCCTAAAACAACAGGGAAGCATCAAGATACATAACACAGAGCCAGGGAGTAATTTCCTGGGTTTAGAGAAGAGCTTCATGAGAACCTCTTCTGATGGCATGAAGTGTCCAGTCTTTCCAGCTGAATAGATCACGTA
This sequence comes from Ceryle rudis, assembly GCA_033439905.1. Classification (NCBI taxonomy): domain Eukaryota; kingdom Metazoa; phylum Chordata; class Aves; order Coraciiformes; family Cerylidae; genus Ceryle; species Ceryle rudis. The sequence goes on from JAAGNO010001659.1 coordinate 16,505, forward strand.
TCTTTTGCCTGTATCACTTGCCATGTGCTGTGACCATTCTCCTGGCACACACAGCATGTCCATGATTCTGGGAGGTTCTGTTTTTGCTGCACCTGCATAGATCTGTAATTATCCATAGGAACTGAGCCTGCCTGAAGCTGCTCTGTGACTGTATTTGCAGTGTTTGGGACAGATGGCAGCAGGGCACTAGTGACACTCCCTGAGCACCTCACACAACCTGTTTCTGGCTGTTTGGTTTCTTAAATATCCCTCAGGATCCAGCACAGAATTACGTGTGGCATACATAAATTGCTCCAGTGTGGCAGCTTGCACCTGAAACCATTTCTTCTGGAAGACCCTGAGCTTGCCTGCATGCACCTTATGAAATAGTAGGGTGTCACTTGGAAATAACAGCAGATAGAAGTGGGCTGCTGCTGTCAACTATCCACCCAGCCTGCAGCCTGTCCCTAAAGCACTCCCAAGAAAAGGCATGGCCCGAGCAGCTCCCCAGCTTTCTGAACTGCTCTGCTGCACTACTGACATCCCACTGGCTGGCAACCTGCAGTCGGTGTTCACTATAAGACATTGCTCATACAGCTAATATTGACTGCACCCTTACAGGTTCTCTGGTTAATGTCTGTAAAACCACAAACCTGGGATTCTCCTGTGGCTCCTAAAGAAAGCCATGCTCCAAAACCCAACAGGGTACAAAACATTGTACCCACCTTTGAAAATCTCAGCCAAAATTACCAGTTTGGTTTCCTCAGAAACAGCCCCTCTCACCTTCCTGTGTAACAGCTACGACTCAGCAGGCCTTAAGATAACTTTGGAGGGGAGAAGGGGAGGAGGGGAGAAGGGGAGGAGTCCTAATTCTGGAATTGGCTTTGCCCCTAATCTATTAAAACTCAATTGACTATCAAACCACACTGTGACATTCCTTCCTTACACTTTGGAAGAAAGTTAAATTTCAGCAAATATGAGCTGGGAGGGATGAGCTGTTCCCCAATTAAAACCTCATCACACTTCTTGCTTGCTTTGTTTTGAAACTGTTTTAAAAATAGGCTGTGGATTAGGGATAGGAATACTTTAGAATCTTTGCAGTATCATTGTCATCCATCCAACCCTTTCTTTTGCTTTTCAGGAACAGCCAGGACCAATATAAAGAGTGCTTGACTTGGCAGTTAATGACCAAAGCCACATACAAAAATGTAGCTTCCAAGAAACACCCAGTTTAGAAGTTATCACTGGTTGATACAGAGGAAAGATCAGACTCCAAGCACTCAGACACTGCATTTCTCCTTATCTGCCAGTAAGTTAATTGTTGCCTCTTTTTCCATCTCAAGAGAGGCACTGACCACTAGTGAAACCAGAGTGCCAACTTCTGACAGAGTCACACACACTGACCCAGACTTTCCCAAGTGCCCTTTCCATGTGTGCCATTTCAGTGGTGCTTCTTACAAAACACATCAGAATTGTGATCTTTCTTTGCTGTCCCTAATTATAAGGCTACTCCAATTCTCACTAAATACAACAACAATTTTAATATTGGCTTCAGCAGGAGTGGAAACATAAAGTTATATTTAGCATCCAAAGATGAAGTATTGTCCACAAGGTCATGGAGTCTGGAATTGAGAAGAAGCTCTTAACTTCTTCAAGTTACTCTCATGCTCTAGGGTTTATTGGAAAGAAACTTGTGTTGTTTTTCAAAGAGCTTTTTTTGTGGATATATTTAACCAGATCCTTGGGAAAATCTTTCTTGTGCTAAAATTAGGATTAGATGACCCTAAAAGACAAAAGTTTCTCTAAGACTACGTAAAAAGTATAATCTGCAAAACTGGTTTTCAGGCTAGTTTGAACAGATTCCGATAACCAACAATACACTGCCATCGTGTGGTTCACTACATCAACGACAATTTTTATCAGGACTGATAACAACACTCCATAGGATGTTCTCACAGATATTTCATAGTTTTAATTTCATTACGCTAATGATGTACCAACTTTATGCTTTCTGGGTATTCATTGAAGGCATTGTTTTGATAAAGTGATAATGTGATTCTGTCTTTAAATTAGAAGAGTTTAAAAATTCTCAATAACATTATTTGAAAATGAACTGTATTTTGTTTGCTTTAATAGCAGACAGTTTCTCATTCAGGCCACTGCCATCCTTCCATTTTCTTTGATCCAAAAGGGGTGAGTCTGGGGGATAACTATTATTCTATAAATGTGTGTGTGTGTCTATGCACATTAACTTTATTGATCTCATATTCAGTTGCTTCTCTGACTTGAGAAAGAACAAATAGCTTTCTAGCCATTCCCTCAATCCTTCACCTTCTAAAAATAATGTGCTGTCTTAATCCTAAGTATTCAGCTATAGATCCCAATGCCCAACCCGCTGAGAGCTTCTCATGAACTTCTGCTAGTTTGCTCAGAGCTCTGGTTTTAGACAGAGCTACACTAGAAAAGGTAAGCTCTTCAGAATCTTAAATTTAGGGAAAAGTAGTGCAAAGGAAATACTTCTTAGTGCATCTACTGATAGATCTTCCAACATACAGAACAGTGAGACCGTGCTCTGTCTTCTCTACTCTACTACAGAAAAAAAACCCACAATATGATTTCCATGGGCATACCATTCACATGGGGCCAGTCATTTACTCTCTTTGAAACACTCATGCAAGATCCTGGCTAATCCAATGATAAGCAAATGACTGTATCCCAGGGAGAAGAGCTCAGCACCTCCCTTTCCATTTCTCCTTCTCAGGAGACTGTAGAGAGCAATGAGGTTGCCCCTCAGCCTTGTTTCTCCAACCTAGATGAGCTCAAAGTCCTTAGCCGTTCCTCATAAGACATTCTTTCCAGCACTTTCACCAGCTTTGCTGCCTTACACTGGAAGCAGATGAGTATCTTCACATCCTTCTTAAGTTGTGGGGCCCAGCACTGTACACAGTACTCAAGGTAAAGCTGCACCAATGCTGAATGGAGTGGGATAATTCCCTTTGGCTGACTGGTTATACTGTGTTTGATGCACCTCAGAATGTGGTTTGCCCTCTTGGCTTCCAGGGCACACTGCTGGCCTCCACTGAGCCTGCTGTCAGCCAGGACCCCCAGATCCCTTTCTGCAGGGTTTCTCTCCAGCCATTCTTCTCCCAGTTTATACCTGTGCCCAGCATTACTTCGTCCTAGATGCAGAATCCAGCATTTGGATTTGTTAAATTTCATCCCATTATCTACACCCAGTGCTCCAATCTATCTAGATCTCTTCACAAGGCATCTTATCCCACAAGAAAGTCAACAGCACCTCCCAGTACGGTATAATCAGCAAACTTTCTAATGGTGTATTCCACTCCTGCCTCCAGATCATTGATAAATATATTGAACAGAACTGGCCTTAGGAACAGTGCTGGTGTTCTGCATCATGCTGGTGTGGTACTTTGGGAGAATCTGACCCTGATATGGTAGGCTGTCAGGAGTCTCATAGGTGTTACGGCTTGCTTTAAGCAACAGCTTGCTTTAAAAGGTTGTCTTTATTTTTATTCACAAGGGACACTGAGCTGTTACTTTCAAATAAGCAATCTGCTTGGAGAAGACAGCATTCAAAGCTCATACCAGGTATTTGTTATCGTATTTTGATGGAAAAAGCTCTTCCTGATTCAATCATTAGTGTAATTACCTTATGTCCTGGAATGTAGTGATACTTATTTTTCCAATCTAAAGTTAGTAAAAAATCAAATCTACTTATCTTCTGGCACTGTATATATACACCTACATATAAACCTGTAAAACTCATTCATATGCATAATTTTATATATACAAACACGTACATTTGCATTGTTTTTATATACTCTCTTTTCTTTTTAATAGTGCAGCCCTTAGCTGTCATACTGGAAGGATAGACACACTGGAATATCCCACAGGTTGTGGGATTCAACGTGCTATGCCATATACTGTGTTACACCACTTTCTATTAGGTGCCATAAAGGCCAATTTATAAAGAAGTCTTTTGAACAGCCTCATTCTTCCCATCTCCCTCATTTTGATGTCTCTGTGTCATTTGCTGTAGGAAGCACGTGCAGCCGGGCTCAGCACTCCAGAGGAGGGCGTCCGATTGCTGCGGATGATGACTCGGTCCCCGGAGCCGAGTCCGGGCAGCCGTGGGGAGGGGACGGCAAAGGACCAGGGCACCGTTACGGGGTAAAATCAGCACTGGGTGCACCACATACATGTAACAGGAGACGAGGGAGAGCACTGAGCTTAGACGCCCTGCATCCACCACCTCCTGGGTAAATCTGAGTGCTCGCTCTACACCCCAACTCTGGGAGACCTCTGCACTCCCTGGAGATCTGGGTGCTCCCTAAGTCTGCCTGCTCCTAAACCCTCCAGCACCCCGTATCCTGCTCCTAAGCACTGCAACAGTCCCCAGCCTGCTCTCAACGCCCTGCCTCCCAGCACCCTGCAGCCTGCACCCAACAGTCTTTCACTTGCTCTTCCCCCGACTTCTCCAAAAAAATCATCTCACAGCTCTTCTAAGGTAGTTTTTACAGCATAAAAGGTTGGCAGTGAAAGGTGATGATTTTGACCCTTAGTCAATTGTCTGAGGTGCTAAAAACAAATTACTTCCAAGAAATTTTAGGCCAAAATCACTGCAAACCCATATTTAATATTGAACCTGAGCCAGCTCCTACCAGAAAAAGCTCCAATATCCTTTATGAAAAAAATTGTTCAAAATTGGATATCCAGCAGGTCATGCCACCATCTCCTCTGTAAACAGAGACAAAATGAGCAAGAAGACGCATCCTAAAATATTATGAAACTTTGGGGACAGCAACCAACATAAAAAGCTTATCAGAGGATTTGGATTTCTGAGTTCCAAAGGAAACATCTGCAAACTCTGCCCCTTCTCAACAATTTATGAGACTTCCTTTAGTGATCCTGTACCTGAGAAAACCCTTAATAAATCATTAATGAAAGAAATCCTGCCTCTGAATAAGTGTTCTCTTTTAATTAGCATCTTTATTACAAGAAATTATTCTATTAAGTTTAACATCTTTCCTCCAAAGACTCTTTTAAAAGGTGAAAAGCTAGCCATGAAAGAAATGCTTCAGTAACTACTGGGAGAAGTACGTTTGCTTAAAAGGGAGCAAAAATATTGCAAATTCCTCAGTGAAGAAAATAAAAAAATACTATAGGAGTGATATATTTAAAGGAAATTCTAATCTACATGAATGTTGCACTATTTAAGGTATAAATTATTTATAATGTTATTAACTGCCATATAACCATATTACACAGAAATAACTATTAGAGGTATTCTTAATATTTAAATTCTATTCCATTTCAATTACTTCATTTGGTAAGGATTTCTATCAAGTGGAAGCTGGGATAGCTTTCATGCCTTCTACTGCATTCTGCTACTGTATTGCTGAAATCAAAGGGAGGTTTTTCATTGACTTGAGTAAGGGATTTCACAGCTCTAGTCAAAGGAAGGGATCTTAGATCATCATGATGAAAGGTAGGCATTTTGAATTGCTAAACACAGTTTTTGACAACTTCTGGTCAAATTAATATCTCGAGGCGGTTATCAAAAGAGTAGGCAATATTATACTCTGATGCCCTGAAAATACATGCTTCTACATTTGCAAGGATTTCTAAACCTGAATTTTCTGTATGGATCTGTGAACTGCTACTGTACATAGTTAAACAATTATGATGTCTCATTCCTGTGACGTTTCATTCCAGAAGACCTGCATTTCAACACTAGAGATGCTGGTGCTGTATCTGCATCATAGTTTGCAAAGTGCTTTGAGTTCCTTTCAAATGAAATATAGCATAGATTTAAGACGATGAAGTTGACCAATGTAACACATGGTAGAGCCAGCATAGTCAGTCACACTGGACCAATGAAAATTCCATATTCCTTCCACAATATTCAGCAGGTTCTGCAATTTTTCTCTCAACAGGAGACAAAATGTTAGGTTACAGAACCCTTAAAATTCCCTGCTGGATCTCACAGAATCTGCAAGTCCCACCCCGCAGGGAATGCCACTTTCCAGCAGTCTCTACACATTCCCTGAAAGAGTTCAAATTCTTTACACCAATTGAACGCATTTCTCGTCTCGTTTGAATGGCAGACTGAATGGAGACACTTGAGAGTTCTTGGTCGCAGACATTCTAATTGATCTCTTGGCTGCAGTATACTGTAATTTGTATGGAAATATGCATTTCTCTGTGTAGGCTGTCCTGCAGTGGACTAAGCATAGTCATGTCACCTAACAAGAGCACTTTATGAGCCATAATTTTCTCTGTTCAAATTATATCTCTCAACTTAGGAGGTACATGAAGAACCTTTCCATATACACACACACAGGAGAGAACCTGTCAAAACATGTAGCTTTGATAACATTGACTCAAAACCTGAACGCTTAACAAGAGCTCTCTATGAAATAAATGGGGTAGAGGCTAAAAATCATGGTTTCTTAGGCTAAAGTGCTTTCCACACTATCTGCAAGATAAATTCAGCAGCAGTGTTCGCGGAGCAAATCTCATTAGGTAGGTTGGTAAGTTATGCACGCAAAACCAGACTTCTAAGGATTGTTCTGCAAAGAGGGGGAATTGGCAGCACACAGAGCATTTCCCTTCCCACTCCCTGTGTGCTGGGATCTGGTGAATCCCCAGCTGCGCTATAAAGCAGACCTGTCAAGTCTCATGCACTGACTCATTCTTTTGTATCACACTCCGTCACTGCCGGCATTGCACATTTTATATGGCAGAACCATGGCTCCTCTCCTGCTTTCGGATCCCACACATCAGATGCAGGTGGTCACTCTGCTCCAGGATTATCTCACCAGCTGCATCTGATGTGTGGGTCAAGGAGCAAAAGAAAGGTCATGTACTGGCACTGCAGCTGGAGAATGTGCTGTTTAGCAGGACCCAGCACTGACAGGAGCCCTGTTAGAAGGCACGCTCCCCTCTTAAGACTGTGTGCTGCAGGTTTCAGTTCTTTAATGCCTGGACACATGCTTACCACTTAACCTAGCACAGAAATGTGTGCCCCAGCACGTGGAATTGCACATGGCTAAAGACCGGACACTTAAGAGATCTGTATTTATAGGCTTAATTTTCTCATGAAATTTCTGTAGGAGAAAGAGATATGATAAAACTTTGATGTCTGACTGATATTTCCTCATGAAACCTTTTACTGACCCTACTTTTTCGCTTATGCATTATTGGTCAGTTCTTGAAGACATAGAAACAACCACATGAATTCTGATCTTTTTTTTTTTTTTCTCTCCTTGATTTACAGAATATAAAGGCAATAAGGAAGTACTTATGGTGAAGGTGTGGAGCAATTTATGCCTACTTATGAGTCTCTCTTTGTGGCAATCAAAAATTACATTTCATAAATACATGTTTGCATGCAGTTACTTAAAATGAAAAAGGCGAGTATTTCATTGCTGAGGTTTTAAATGTCATTCACCCAAAAAAAGCACTGTAAACATTTTAGCCATTCTCAGTAGAGAAGGCCAGTGACTGACATAATAAAAGACTGAAGGCTGCAGTTATTTACAAACTCTGATTTTCTAGATTCTTCCACATGTTTAATTCCCTTCCTCATTGTCAACCTGCCAATTGCGTTTCGCTGATGGGCCTGTTAATAGCAATTTCAGTTATTCCTAAGATTTCTTTCTCTGGCCTGATTTTTCATCCCCTGGAGAACTATGCCAAGAAAGACCAAGAACTGAGAAATACCTCTATGCAGAGAGCTTCTGTATGGTCTCATGTACCATTTATTCCATGCTGACAGATGTAGCAAGCTTCCACCAATGCACATGATCCTCTGTAGGATTCCCATAAAACCAGGAACAGCACTGCATACTTAGGACATTTTAACAATTTCCCTAAAAATACAGCCAAAAAAAATCCAGTAAAATGAGGCTTAGGAAAAATTAGGTTGGCTGTGCCTTTACAATAATTAGGAACTTCTGGTTTATCTGACAGAATTCCTCCCTTTGGCAGGATCTCCACTGACAATCACAGTTTATTTGTCTTCCACTACACATGAAAATCACAGTCCCTACATGTAAGAAGGATTTCTGATCTTAAAGATCAGTCATTCCTATTACACTGCTTGGGTCTCTATTAGTAATGTGCAATTGCATTTATTCTTTATGTACTGAACCCTAAACATCTGCTAGGCTGGAAAATCTTCTCTGTGCATTTTTTTTTATTTCATTACCTCTAGGAGTGCAAACACAAAAACCATAAGAAACAATATACAGTCTGCTCTATTCCAAGTAGTCAACTACAATTCAAATAATAATAATGTTATTTTGTACATGACAATGCATAAATCCCAAACAGATATTCTGTTTAAAACTTAAAGTACTAATTCATTCTAAAACGGTTTAGATGGAATGTGTAAGTTTTGCTATCCATCATATAAAGTAGTAATGTGTCATAGAAAAGATATGAAAATGAAGAGAGTCAAATACTTCAAGAATTCAAAGTATGTTTCAAAGGCAGAAAGGTGTATCAATAATACCATCACCCAGCGTGTGAGAAAACTGTGAGTATTCAGAGAAGTCGTGAATTAACCCCATGCTTAACCTTCTATAGCAACCTATTGGCAATACTGTTCTGCAGAACGTCACACGTGTCTGCTTTCTCTAAGTGTTTTCCTCTCTAGTTACAGCAGTTTGCTGACTGCTGTTTCTGATCAAAGTGAAATAAAAATTATCCCCTGCAGATACTGTTCACCCTTTCTTTTATTCCTATGGTCAAATGAACCCAGGCATTCATGAGTAAAGTCAACTGTCAAGATTCCACATGAGGTCTGAATCCACAGTTACCAGCTTCCATCCAAGAACTTGAGCTTTCCTGTGCCCATAACGCCTTGATTTTATTTTCCACATTTCACCCACAATACTCCACTCACTGCCTTTGGAACAATGCAAATACTTTCACATGTGCTACCACCAGCTACAAGTGGCTTTTGCTACAGTTATTTCATTAACCCTAAAAGAACTGAACTCAAAGAGATTGTACTAGTAGAGTCCTAGGCTGTACCGATCTCCCACAATGTGGCTTCACCAAAACAAAATAGATGGGAATGAGCTTGGCATTTTGGCTGTACATAAAGTTGTACCCTGCATACAAGAAGGGCTTAGGAATCCTTAATGAGTTCTCCACAACAAAACCACCCTTCTAATAACATTCCCAATAGTTCACTTCTCATTTCTTAGGTTTTTCTCACAGCTCTATTGATAGTTGATCTTACACATCTACTTTAACATCAGTGGAGGAAGGAATGGGATTTATATTTCCAGTCCACCATTGAGTAATGCATCCATATGCTTCTGCATGGAAGAGAAAATGTTATTGGAAATGTTTGGCAGATAAGCCATCTTGTGCAAAAATCAGTGTTTTATATATCAGGTTGCCTTTATGTTCCCTGCTCTGCACACACTGCAAGTAAAAACAAAGGAGCATCCTTAATTCCCAGTCCTCAGCAATCTTCTCTCCTTTTTCTCCCCTCTCTTCCCAGTATTTCTAGCAGGTTAAGCAGTTCTACAGCAGCACCAAGGGCAGCCATAAGAAAATCTTGCAATTATACTGGGCAGTCCATTACAATGGTGATAAAAGGGGTAACTCTATTTAGCCTTTCCTGACTCCTAGATTTGCAGTCAAAAACCAGCTCAATTTGACAGATCAGCTTATGATTCTTATTACGGTCCCACTATAACAAAGGATTTGGATATTACATTACTTTGTTAACTGATAATCTATGCTATTTTGGATGCCCAGTATTTTATTTACTTAATTTCTCCAAGAGAAAAATGAAAAAATACTTCTTCAAAGCTTTCTGATTTTTATTTGGTTTCATTCTGCTGTTGAATGTAAAACAGCTGGGCAAGCAAAAAAACCCAGAACAACAACAACAACAAACCAAAACCAAAACAAAACACAGAGGGAGGGTGCTTTAATGGCCAGGATTAATTAATCAAAGAAAGAGGATATCCATGCCTCCTACTGGCAGGTTTGCAACTCTGTATTTTGCTTCAGTGGATCCTTAGCGAAATCTAGAAATAGACAGAGGACAGGGAAATGAAAAACAAGAATGTGGAGGCTGCTCTTTGTTTGGGTTTGATTCTATCTTCCTCCTATTCTTTTTCTCCACTCTTTCAAAATAAGGAATTAAAAGATACACACCACATGACCGAAATTCCTACTTATTTCCATTTTAAAAGAAGATTCGCTCTTTTTTTTTTTTTTTTTTTTTTTTTTTTAATACTGTAAGGACTGAACATTCAACTAACCCACTGTTTAGGTTTCCCTGAGTGCTTCACAGAGATGTGTTAAAGATATAAAATAGCACACCAAACAATGAAAGAGCTTGTTTCCCCAACCAGTTTTGTTGAAAGCTACTTTGTATATGTTCCTATGCAACAAAAATTAAGTTTATGTGTAGGTGTTACATGTTTTTACAAACTCTACACTCCTTAGTTGTTATAAGATTAAAACAATTTTCTCCCTCAGTAAATGCTTCCCCTGAAAACCACTGGAAGCACATAATTCATCTGTCCATTTATAGCTTCTATTTTCTTCTAGGCACTGAGAAACTGCTGATTGTGATTGTTGTTTTCCCTTTTAAGAAGCCAATGTTGAACAAGCGACAGATAAGACAATTTAATGTTTCAGTGACCATACAGATCAATTTTTCATTTATTCTGAAGTTTTAAAGAAAAAAAAAAAAAAAAAAAACCAAGGTACGATTGCAGGGACTTTGTTTAGCACATTATTCCTCTATACCCAGAAAATTTAACAGGCACTCTCATTAAACCTGCAGGGAGTTTTAAGGTAGCTTTAGTCCTAATATTTTGAAAAAAAAAATGCATTCAAAGGTTTTTCCCCTAAATCATTTTCTTCTCTATGGAATCTATCAGAAAGGTTTGGAGATACAGCACAAATCTTTAACTGTGAATAATAGAAAAAGAAGAAAGAAACGTATTACTACAGGCTGCAGAAGATCTCAATAAAAAGATAGGTAAGTGAAAAGGGAACATTGCTTATTTTCTGACTTGGATAGAGAAATGGAAACACCGCACGTATTTGGGAAAGTGTTTGTATGGAAAAGGTACAGGATTGGTATCACCTATTAGCACTTACCCATTCCATACAAGTTTTTGTAGGGTGATGGACACCTGATTTGCTCTTTCCACCCACTTCATTTCTTCCTGTTTTTTTCTCTGTGGAGACCTCTGCCTTCTGTCCCTGCAGGACCCAAGTGTGCCATCTGATGTGCAACCCTATTAAGCCAGCTAGCATTATAGCATCATATGTGGGCTGGCAAAGTGTGTGTACTCAGCCCACTCGCGATTGGGTCCTAGCAACATGATGGCTGCACACTTCATATAGCTTCAAACATGAAGACACTAAACACCCGTGCAACCTGTTCTTCTACATGAAACAGACCCTTCTAGAGAGGAAGCATTAGGTACCTGACCTGGCTGTCCTCAGGAAGATCAAGGATGAAGAACACCTAAGTCAGAATCTCCCTCTTTCCTTTTATTCATAAGGAGACTGATCTTAGATGCCAGGACCTGTACCCAACTCTGCTGTCAAGTAAGATGGCACTTGCTGGAAGTTACGCAGTCTTTATCCTATCATCCCACAAAAATACGAACTGAAAGACAGCGAATCAACAGTGACATCTAAATGGCCATCACTAATATTCAGGGTTTTCAACTCACTGAATACAAGCAAGAAATTTAAAACTTATGTCAAAGATTTTTACAGTGATATCCCAAGCAACCTTACAAAAGTGCTGGAGATACTATGTTGGTTTATAGTCACAAGTCTTACTGCCTTTGCAAATTTAAACATTAGGGACTCACTAAAAAAACCAGAATTTTAGATTCATAAATGCAAGAAGGAATCCTAGAGATTAGCGTGTTCGCTTTTTTAAATTATTATTCTTATATATACCATGAAAGCTACTAAAAATAGCAGAAAATTCTCATGTTTGTTCCTTATGAGGCAAAAGTCTTTCTGTCTCTGGGTTAAGTCCTTCTCATGTACTGATGTAAGTAGAATTTTAAATCCCAAGGACAGATATCTGTGAGAGTAATTCAGAACATGGGTCTATAGGTGGTAATTTTGCCCAAGTATTCACTACAAGGTTTTTCCACGGGCCTGTCATTCTCATGTTTAAAAATGTTACAAATCTTAACCTGTATTAATGAATGCAAGTTTTACAGTGTAATAGAATTACATCACTGTCAGAACCCTACACATAACCTTTGGCTCTGCTAAATGCTAGAAGCAGACTTTATTGCCTCATATACTACTCTTGACCACTTAATTAACTACCACAAAAGCTAATTAATTAGACATCACAGTCTCTAATCGTTCTGGAATTTGCTCTATTATGTTCAGCTGGAATATCCTCTTTCCTCAACAGACCCCCCTAAAGTTTAGTTGAAGACAATAAAGCACTCCCAGTTTTTCATTCTCCTCTATCCAGATACTCAAGATCAGGGTGGGAATATACAGACTGATTTTATTACAGCTTTTGCCTATTTAACGATCTTCAGTACAATGGATGTTTTTGTGAGCTTGGAAGGCTTCAGCCCATTTCAGCGTTAAGTGTTCTAACATTTTAACTTAACATTGCCAAAAAAAAAATCATTCTTATGAAGTCAAGAAGAATTATGGCAGCTTAACTCAATGGCTGCCTACAGCTGATGTCTCACAACATGCATGTCACGTGCATAGGCATTCTACAAAGCAAACTTATCAATTAAACTCAAAAGCTGTATTTACAAATTTTAAACTGTTTTGTCAACAAGATGCAGCCAGTCTGTAAAGTCAGCCTGTGTATCGTGGTGGAATGAAAGTACCAATGAGAAACAAGCTGATAAATTGGTTTGACTAATCATTAAAACCCATCTAGTATAATCGTTTTAGCTGATCTTGTTTAAGTCATTCCGTGAAGCTGCCAAGAGAGTTCAGGGACAGGTCGATCTTCTATTCGCATCATGCAAGGATCAGGCAGATAAAATCCGATCAGTTACCTGAGTATTCTTGCATTTATATGTAATTATTCCCTGTTGTTTTAAAGCTTCCATCTGGAGGAAAGAAATCTGTTCTGCTCCTGACCTTTTCAGACCTCATGTCACTCTGTTTAGCTTTAACAGATGGATTCTACTGATCTGATATGAAGACAGAAATAAAAGATTGAAAACATGAAAAGAGTGGAAAAATATAGAATCATTAAAGCCTTGAGTCATTGCTAACTGCAGGTCAGTGGGTGAATCTTCACTGGATTCATGGGTCATTGATCAGGCCTATCAGTCTGTTCCTGCCCTAAACTGCAGAAGAATTAAAAGGACTGTATTAAGAAGGTGACTGGCACTACCTTCCTCTAATGCACAAGTCGGTGAGAGCAGGAAGGACTCCTAATACACACTGTATCTCTAAGGTCATGGCTACTCCTAACAGACAGCTGTAGTCTAAAGTACCTGTTCTGAGAAACACTCAGATCTACCTTGTGGGAGTAAGAAAAATTGCTCTGAGCAGTGCAGATTGCTGCAGAAAGGCAGAATTCTTCCTATCTGTACATGTCTTTTCTTCCTGTTGTTGGTCAGAATGAGTAAATCAACCATAACTTTCTTGCAGATTCATATAAAAACCACGTCAATAAAGGTGTTTATTCTTACTCTATTAAAAAAAAAAAAAAAAGGCAACAAGCAACATGGAAAAATTGTAACAACCAATAAAAAAAAAAAAAAGAAAGATCTTCTCAGAACACCACACACTAGTCACAAAGAAAGGAAGCAACTACAATTTGCAGCAGCAATACTCAGCCTTGGGCATGCTCGAGTCAACTGGTGAGGAAATATTTCTGAGTTTTATAAACGGAGAGGAAATTCAGAGCAAAACCTGATTCTATGTCCTTGGTTCAATTCACTTTGTCTACTTCATGCAGATAAATTACAAGGCAGGAAGCTTGCATTGATGGATGCTGCAGGTTAATATAACCCTGTGCAGTTTGAAGTTTCTGGGTGTATTCCCAGAACAGTACAGAGCAGAGGAAATGTGGCTGTAGAGCACCCTTGCCATCCCCACATACCCATCCTACAAGTCAAGAATCATACATTTTAAGCTATTTGATGTGCTGCAATGTGTGGATACAATAAAATAGGGAGATAAAGACAGATTTCAGTAATTGTCTTCAAAATCAAAGCTTTACCTTCACAGTGTTCTGCATTTTCTTACTGTTTTTATCATTTGAATAATTTCTTATTGCAGCTTTACCTTTCCAGGAACTGCACTTTAGGATGTTAAAAACATATGTTTGATGAGTACATTATTTCAATAACAGATTTGTATGTTATTACATGAACAGCAAAGAAAATTTTTCAGCGTGCAACAGAAACCAATTTCCTACACTTTCAGACATATCTGCATTTCTGAAACCCACTCAGGATCTGTGTATTTTATGACAGTAGTACATATGAGGACAGAAAGCTGGAAATTATGATTTTATATTATCAAACTGGTAATTGGTTTTTCTGGTATTATTAGTGGACATTTGCATAATCATAATGCTCCCATTGGACATATCTGTCAAAAAGTCTGTGTACTGTCATGGTCACCAACTTTCCAAAAAACAGTCAACACTACTAAAAGGTGGCTAGAATTCTTTTAGACTACAGGAGATTAGTAATACAGAAACAGCAAGTATTCTGCTTCCTGCTCTTCGGCTCCCAAGAAATAGCTCTACATTCATAACACAAGGAAAACTACTTTTAAAAATCATATTAAAAAAAAAAAAAAGGGGAATTACCCTGTGGGTTTGCCACTTAGCCAGCAACTGTCCATGTGCCAAGTTCTTGCAATGACAATGTAATGACAATCAGACATACATTGCAGGGCCAGAAAATAGATCAGGCAAGATACTGACTAATCTGATTCATTTGATTTTCTAGTTAAATTTTCTCCTGAAAGAAATCCTGTCATTACCTTCCCATTTTAATATTAATCTCTTTAGAAAGATAGGAATATTGTCTTAATAAACTATGTAACACAACTTTTAGGTCTCCCTATTTGGAATGTCTTGCTGCTATAATAGCTGTCCTCATTGAAAATTAATTATTTAATAAAATATTGGAATGGAATTGCACTTCAGTTGTTCTTATTCTCATGAAGTATAACTGCTTCTCAGCTGTCAGTTCCAATTTTCTACTGTTTCATAGCTACAATTTTGCTGAATACAACAAAAGAATATTTGTTTTCTCCAGAGGTGAATTTCTTTGGAGTTGTCTTTTGGTAATTGCAAATAAAAGTGTTTAACATCATTAATAAGAAATGGTGCAACTGTTTCCTACTACAGCCTTCCTGTTTAAAAAACCAAAACAAACAAACCAACCAACCAAAAAAAAAAACCCCACAAAACACAAAACCCCACACCCTATCACTACATTATGACTACAGCTATCAAGTGATATAATTTCCTTTATTGTTTCCTGTCCTTAATATTATTGAGCATTATTAACCAGTTGTCTGTTATACCAGACTGCTATTTTTTATTTCAGCAGCAGTTTCAGCCCATAGAGGCCAAAGCAATTCCTGCACATGGGAAATTTCATGTAAATAGGGAACAGTTAAAGTCGTCAGCTTAAACTGAGAAGCCTGAAATCCAGTTGTAAGATCTGCAAACCAAAACATCTTCTGAAAATTAGATTCACCTTAGATTCAAGAAATCTAGTAAATTATTTTAACCTTGATCAATCTAGTTCTTTGTGTCATTTCTCAGTAAAGTATTGAAATTCTGACTTAATTATACAATGGTCAGCAATGTGTCGATGTTTTAAGGGCTATCTTCTCAGTTAACATAAACTGGCATAACTCAGCTGAAGTCAAACTGCTATTGATTAACCAAGTGAAGATATCCATTTAAAAAAGCCAATTCCCCAATACATTGATGATCTGATTTCACAGTTGTCAGCTGTCAAGACTCCTAAAAATGACCAACTATCAAAAGCATGTGGCTACATATGAATATGGTCAGTGTGATACTAAGAAACAGGTGAGGTCAAAGGAAAACTATTTATTCTGGTTTTCTTTAAGAACATGCTTTTACTGCAGTAGTGATGAAATAAAATTTTAAACATGTTCTAGGCTTTTTTTGGTGATTGTGGAAGCATTTTATGTTTTTGAGGGTTACTCAGGGAGTTTTGATGAAGATATTTAAAATACATTAATAATAAGGACCAGGTTTGCAACAGATAAGTAGAACAGATTTTCTATTTGGAAGGATCTGCATTTATTCCTTCTCTTTTTCATATCTGGACTGCCCAGAGCCAGGTTTCTGGAACTAGTGCTGTTTCTGCACCAGTGCCTAAGGTTTATTCGGGAAAGGGAGGGAGAAGGACTGCTAATGATCTCCCAGAGATAAATGAAATTGCTGATTTAGTCAAGCTCATTCTTGACCTTGACACAAGATGGGACAGGCAAAGGGAAGAGCTCAAAATACAGCAAGTGAAAGAAAGGGAGATCAAACGAATGCTCAGGTCTGGCCAAGACCCCCCCTACATTCAGCTAACACCTGGCTGAGTTAGAAAACATGACCAGCCCAACCTTCCTGTTGGAGCCGATTGAAGCTGTCAGCTCCCGGCTTGTCACCCACTGCATCAGGAGGCCCCTGGGCTGCCACAAGAGCCCTAATTAGGCAGAAATGGCACTTCGGCAACTGACCCGCCAGGACCTTTGGCAAAGCATTTAACATCATTAGTTAACATTTTTATTAAAAAAAGTGTGAATGTAAATGAACAGCCAATGCATTTCAATAGGGTTTGTCGGTGGCATTGCACGCCCCCCCACTCTCCCAACCACACACACACTTTTTTGCATGAATAGTTCACTTGTTTTCTCTAAAGGGGGATGGGGATGTAGAGAATGTTTTTCCAAGGGAACTAGACTTGTTCAAAGCAGAAGCAAGGTCTTAAACAATCAGACACAAACTCTTGCCTTTTGGGGAGCGTGTTGGTGAGCGAACAAACAACTAAATGCAGTCTTACCTGCAACATGCCTAAGGGGGCATCTGAAAGGGAAAGTATGCAGAACCCACACCGGAACAGCGACATACACAGTCACACATTCTTCTGATTGTTCCAAGTGTATTCATTGTATTTTTGTTCTTTTCTGTTACATCCAAGAATAGGTACCTAATCCAGTAAGCTTGCAACCCTTTGCTGGAGCTACCAAATACTACAGCAATGTAAAAGGATGAGAACCTAAGAATATACCGCCCTCCTCTTTCATTATAATTTCTATAATCATTGTACATTACCTTTGACTGAAGATAAAAAATACCACTTAGGCAAATTAACAACCTACCTTAATTAAGTCTCCACTGGCAGCAGTTTACGTGTGAGAAGTTATTTAGTACTTATTTTTTTCTGTCAGTTCTTTAACTGAAGAGTTTCTGCAATATGTCAATACTTGACCAAAATCCTGACACAGTTTTTTAGAGATAAGAGATACAAGAAAATGAAATAGTTAGAAACACACTTTTTAATGCAGAACTGAATGAGACTTGGAAGGCTGTCCAGTATTCCAATTTTTAGCTACTTCCCGTGAACATGTCCCAGTCCATGCTCCTTTTATTTCCTTAGAACCCATTAGCTCCTTCTTTCTCCAATGAAAGTTACACAATATAGCACTGAGGCTGTTTCCTAAGGCCAGATAAAGGCTGTAGTACTTTAGGTTTTGCAATATCACTCAGTGTATAACAGCTATATGTTTCCAGCAACAGCTGTATTCCATCGAAGAAAAGATTTTTTTCACTTGTTAATAAATTGTTCCATCACACTGTAGCTGCACAGACTATCACTTATGCCTTCTAGAATAAAGTACAAAAGTAGTGAGATAGTAAAATAGATCTTCCACGTAAGGTACTTGGGAAGATGGTGCTGAAGATGTTGGTTCAAATCCCAACTCATCAGACCTGCTCTGTATAAGAAACTTTAGTATAAGAAACTAAAATTACAGTACGGGAGGGGGAACCCAACCAAACAGCAACTACCAAAACTTGACTATGCACCTTATTCCTGTTTGTTCAGTTCATTCAGTAGGCCAGCCTTCCCCTTCAACCCTGACGTGAGTACAAAGGGAGAAGCCCTGCACTTCTGTATATCACCTGACAGGGAAAAGCACAAGTCCATGCCTTCAGATTGCACCAGATGCCTCACAAATCTCCCGTTCCATGACTGAGATGCAGCACAGTTTGTATCCAAAAAGCCAGAATAAGGCTACACTGGACAGGCCTCTACCCCACGGTGCAGAGGCAACCACGGTTAACTTGTTTAGTTTCTTTTCAGGAAACTTCTGTCTTGTGTTTGTTCTCTGCCTAGTATAAAAAGGACGGATTAGGACTCTAGTACAAGATTTGTACACTCAGAGAAAACAAAAAGAATGTTACACAAGTACCTGGTACTACACATGAATACGCTCACACACACACAAGGTCTGTCTGTTCACAGGGGGCATAAAACCCTCTCCTTTGTAAATGCTTTGGGATCTAAAATTATGTCGCGTGAGTTCTTAGTGTGTTTACACGAGTGCTTTCATTCTCTTTTTAAACAAATATGTGTAGCATGTGAGGACACTCTAGTAACTTTAAAACAATGCAGACTTCTAGATACAGACTTTTAAAGCACAATACCAAGTCTATCCATGTAGGAAGCCTGGCTAGATCTTCTGACTCACTTGTGAGAGCAAGCGAGCAGCTAATTTTGGCAGCATTGTTTACCAGTGAATTAATGAAAACGAAAACCCTATCTTTCTTTCCAAAGCAGAAATAAGAAGATACACATGTTTAAAAAATATATTTGCAGATGATAACCATATGATGACTTGTCTATCCCAATGACATAGTTTCTTAGAGGTCATTAGATTAAAAGCAGTATTAGCAAAAAGAATAAATGCTCTTTAGGAATTGCATAAACCTGAATCATATAGGGCTCAGAAAGCTGGTAAGAGTAAGGTGTCTATATCTGACCCCTTTTCCCATCACATGACTATGTTCTGGTCTACTTCTTCAGTATGGCTTGTCCTCTCCCGCTGGGAACCAGAGGGGTGGGTGAAGGGAGAGAGATGTGACAGCTTATTGAAAACCTCATGCTCCTGGCCTAGTTTTGGCACATATTCTGCAGGTGCCTGGCACTATAGCCACAATAGGCTCTTAAAGAGAGGATGCAAACCTGACAACAACTACAGAACGCAATGCCACAGCTTTGTCTTACAGGCTAACTTCATTGTCTGCTCTTCTGAACCCAGCAGCGCTGGCACCCATCAATGTGATGAGCCCCTTTTTCCTGTTTGTTCCTCCCTCTGTTTCTCTTGCCTTCCTGTAATGATTTAACTTGATCGTATTGGTTCCTTTCTAGTGGGGATTGCTCCAACGATTAGATAAGATAATTGCCTGTAGAATACTGCTCAGCAACAACTATTACTTCCTTGGCTGAAAATGTCAGAGCAATTGAAAGCTCTTAGTGAAGTTCAAGAACAAGGAGGAAGAAAAGCAGCAGCTCCTATATATGGATGTATCTGTATATATAGCAAGTTTGTAGTGTCTGGCTCTCCTGGATGATTTTGCTTTGTAAGAACCACTTTCAGCATATTTTATAAGTCCAGGGCTTTTAAAAGAAGCTAAACAACATAAACATACACACACCAATTCACGTAAGGAAGAATTTCTCATTTGCTTTGGATTTGTACGTCATTTACTTCAGCTTTGGAAGACAATATTATATAATCACCTGGTTTGAATTTTCTCCATTTCATATTCCAGTTCCTAGAAACCAAACTAATGCAATTTCTTTTTAATCTTAAAATATTACCTGTATAGAGAAGATGCTGAGGGAAGGCCTGGAATAGCTTGAAGAATTGGGTGAGTTTAATGCTCTTCTGATTTAGTCACTTGCTAGGAGCAGAAACTGGCTAAATATTCAAACAAGACCATGTTTTGCTCAGCTCTGCTCTGCAGCATTATGAAGTGATAGCTGATAGAAAAATGATATACCAAGAAAAGGTCATGTAAATATCACACTCTGAATCTAAGTACAATTAAAATAACAGAAATAGTTCAGGCCAGTATTTAATTCATTTCTTCATCTGAAACCCATGCTGTCACTTCTAACACACACGTGATGTTATGCACTGATGAACAATTCAAAAGTGCACCCAAAGACATCATGATTTTTATCACTGAAGTATGTAGGCTCTAGAGATTTTGTATGAAAACAAGATCTCCATTTATTTGGTTGATAGTACAAATAAGCAAGAAAAAGTCCGCAGTTGTAGAAATT
Source organism: Ceryle rudis (assembly GCA_033439905.1). Classification (NCBI taxonomy): domain Eukaryota; kingdom Metazoa; phylum Chordata; class Aves; order Coraciiformes; family Cerylidae; genus Ceryle; species Ceryle rudis. The sequence goes on from JAAGNO010001659.1 coordinate 36,853, forward strand.
TGCTCAGAGCAAAATCAGAAAAACCGCACAAAACCTCATCCTTTATCATTTTTCAAGCCACAATTTTTCTATACTACATATGCACTGTCACCAATAACGCACCATCATCAAAACATAACCATAACAATTTTTAACCATATATTTCACAAAGAATAAATAGCTTTTGGAAGCTTCTTAGAGTTTTGTTAAAAGGATGGAGAGCTGGATCGGCAGCTGGATCACTCTAGCCTGTTCAGATACTGAGTTGCTGAGGAACCACCACAGTTAAATTCCTTATACTCTGGCAAGGAAGTCCAACACAGGCAACTACATGATGGTTGTTTTATGTAGTATCACAAGATTACAAGCACCCAGATCAGTGTGACTGATATCTGGAGAGATCCAGGCTCCAATCTTGCAATATAATTGAAGCAGACTTACAGTAATTTAACTACATGAAGCAGAGAACCAGATGCACAACTTGTTTATACATTGAATATTTCAGAAACTGAACTAGTATTTTGGAACTAATTTGATGGTTAGTTTTGTTATATAGAGCTCCATGCAGTAGAGCTTGCTCCCTGAAAGTAAGCAGTGATTTCTGAAGTCCATCAAACAACTTGTTCAGAATTATTTTAAAAGCTCTTGCTGGACAATACAATGTTTTACATCAGTGAAGTAAAAGGATTCAGCAGACATGTGAAATACCATTTCCTCATACTTTTTCTACAAGTATAGTTTGAAAACTCGGTAACTGCATTAGGCTCTTTTTTTTTCAGACAAACAATCCCACAACTTGTTTGTCAAAAATAGTGTGGAAATCCTACCTAAAACTTCAACATCAAGAACTGTGACACAGGAAACTAAGAATAACTGATGTCTCTTTGTGTCTGAAGCTTAGGCTAGCAGTCTGACTCTGGAGCCCTTGACACAAACTCACACTTCTAGAGAAAAGCTGGAAGTGGTAATTGCTACTAATGCTTGTCCTGAAACAACATGGCCTTTGAATGAACTCCCATTACAGGGCACACTAGTGCAGCAGCTTCACAAACACTTCATGGCAGTCCTGGAAAAATGATCGTTTATAAGTAGGATACACAAAAGAAAACTTCTACTATCTTCTGACAAGCAGCTGGGGAATTTAAGATATTCCTGTGCTCTTTTTCTTGCTTATTATAGTCAATGGTCACAGAATATGGGTAGAATTAAAACACAACATTGCTAATTAAGAGCTATGCTATTTATTAAGATATTTTGCTGCAAGCAGGCAGCAATTCATCTCAAATTAAAGCCTAAAAATGTTTCAACTTGTAGATCATATGCAAAATGTAGTGCTTGGTATACACAAGGAGTCGAGAGTAGATGACCAAAAGTCCTTTGTGAATGTGAGCTTGCAAGTGCTAGGATACCATTTAACTTAAAAATAAAGCAGCAGTAAACACTTCTCTAAATCATTTCACTGTGTTATTTACTTTTACACAGCTTGCACTGCCACAATGTTTCAGGTTGTGTGTGACAGACTGATTCCTTCCCCAAGAATGGAGCAGGTAACTGAGAATTAATGAACTGTCACACTCAAAAAATGTAAAGGTTTTACAGTCTGACAAATACAGTTAGGTACACTTGGTACTACTGTTGGCTTGATCACTAGGCATCAGCAGCTGACAATAAATACACCCTCCTTCTCTGCTGAGGAAAGTTGTGATTTTTATGATGGACATTTGGACACATTAGGTGTACCAGTTGCTTTCTGGTTGAAGCCTCATGAGTTTTACATACTGTCCTCGCTGCTTTAGGTACGTTCCACAAAACATATAATTACAGCTGCACTATCTTCCTACAGTTCTACAGGCTTTCCTGACAAAAAATTACTTCTAATAGTTCCTCCCCTTGGGTTGCTTTCATTAGCTATCTGTAAGAAATGAAGCCTAGAAAGCAGCAGTCCTGTATCACAGTTGGACGTTCCTATCAGTGCAATGTAGAGAGAGCAGGCAATACCTTCAGTGGATAACATGCGTGGCTTTTGATAAATATACAAATCCTGCCCAAAATTTACAGTCTAACACAGAATTCTCTTCTTAAGCACAATTCCAGTTATGCTCTATCAAAACATAATCTTTCTTACACTAATATAATCAAATACACTATATCAAGACACCATAACCAAATACAGTTATGCAATTCCATCAGTGCAATTAATGCAAGAAAGAGATGGAGTTACTGGAGTGAGTCCTGCACAGGGCCCAAAGATGATTAAGGGACTGGAGTGTTTTTCATAATGGGAGAAGCTGAGACAGCTGGAACTCTTCAGCAGGGAGAAGAGAAGGCTCAGGGGGCTCCCATCAATGTGTATAAATAACTGATGGGAGGGAATGAAGAGGAAGAAGCCAGACTCCTCTCAGTAGTGCTCACCAGAAAAACAAGAGGCAATGGGCACAAATTAAAAAATTATAACATTCAGTGCAGAACAAGAATATAATTTTTGCTGTGATTGTGATCAAACTCTGGAGCAGGCGGCCTAGAGAGGTCATGGAGTCTCTCTCTGGGAAGATACTCAAAACCTGACTGAGCACGGTCCTGGGCAAATGTACCATGCCTGACTATTTCTCCAATAGTCACATCTTTTCCAAAACCTGCAAATTCACCAGACTGACCTCGTGTTCATAGATCTCTTTAATTTCACACCATTCTATAAGAATGCAATGGATTTACAAGTCTCATCGACTTTCAATGGAAGTCAAAGGTGTTCAGGCTCACTCAAAATCTGCTGCTTTGAGACTTGCCACACAAATAGCTTTTAGTAAGATTCTATCAGTACACAGAATTTATAGAAACATTACCCCCAAGCAGTAATGCCAGGAAATAGACTCTTTTCCTTCAAAAGAAGGTATATTTAATCGTATCAGCTGAATGTTATTCAAAGTTATGGCTGAATCTCTTATATGGAACTGTGAATATTGTGTATTCTTCAGATGTCACACTCTGAAAAGCTTTACAGTTTACAATCACATCTAGCTTCAGAAAATGTGCAATTTTTTTTAAGAATATGTAGAAGCAATATTTCCTTTTCCTTTTTTTTTTTTTTGTCTTTTTAACTGTCTCTTTAACTGAAGAAAACTATTAAAGATAAGAATAAAAATAGGGGAAAATAGATCATTTTATCTCCACAATTCACACAGCATTTCCTGAGCCTCAGGGGAACTATTTAAATCTTGTTTACAGCAAAAAGTAGGATCAAAATGGTTATAAACGTTATATGACTTTCATAAAACATCTGAAAATTTTGTGTAAAAAACACCGGCAACAGGAGGCACGTCTTTTGAAAAAGTAACATATTTTTGAATTAAAGAAACCTAGATTAGTGCAATGGAAAAAATGAAGTCAGTTATAAATTCATATGATCTTATGGGCTTATCCCGAAATGACAGTCAAGCTTTTGCTCCAGATGGTGCAATAGTGTTTGTGACATCCACTTTGAACTGCAATCTAGTTATGTGTCAAGCAGGAGAGTCCATTATTCACAGCATCAGTGCTGGAGAAAGAAGGTTAAAAGTTCAAGACATGCCCCAAGTGATTAAGGTTGTAAAAATCAGGAGAGATACCATGGGGGGAAAAAAAAAAAATTGACATTCTTCTTTTTCTTCCATACTCAGCTTGTCCCCAAAAAAAGTGTCTAGGCAAAAAAAAAAAACCCAAAAAAAACCAAAAAAAACCGCAGGATACAAGAAAGCCCCAGTTCTCAATAGTAATGCAAAAGTACCTTTTTATTTGAACTCTTTAAACCTCTTTGCTACCAGCTTCACTTTTCCTGGAAAGAAACAGGCTTCTCTCAAAACCTGTCACCAAGTTACAGGACTTACAAACTCAGTTAACGCTATTTCCCACTCATTGTGATATTCACTTCAACTATTACATACTTTTAAGTAACTCTTCCTTCAAACTTTATTTTTCATGTATCCCACAGATCACTGGTTCATCTGCACTAGTCCAGTTTCACTTCTCAGTGTAAGCCTTTGATCCACTAACCAGTAAGAGAGAACCTAAAGATTGCTTCCAACCACCCCAAAAGTTTCTGTATTTGGAAATGCAAGTACTGCTTCTTGAACTAGTTAAGCAAATTTAGGGGGTTTCTAATCCAATATAAAAGGCAAGATGAAGAACCAGAGTCTGAAGGGTGAAGCTAAAAAAATTTAGGTTTAAAAAAAGTATCTTCTGCACAATTCTTTGTAGTGAGAGTAATGAATGCAAAGACTTACCAAAAAAAAAAAAAAAAAAACCCAACCAAACAAAAAAGGTGCTTCAGTGCTCAGAGCCTTTAAAAATATATCAAATATTCTTTTTAGAAAGGTAGCTCATTTCAACAAACAGGCCACAAAAGTAGAAGAGAGTAATTCCCTTCTAAGTACATTACCTTTTCTGTCTGCTGTTTGAACTGCGGGTTCAAACCACAACATCAAGAAAACCATTCTAACCACAGAAAAAGAGATGAAGAACAATAAATTCCACTAATTTAGGTAGAAGTTTTTCTTTAGCAGTGATTACCCAGCCTCAGAACTAGAAAACTTAAGTGCATTTTCCTGCTTTTCTAACTCTCTGTTCATCTCTAAGTTTTGAATTTCACAAAGCCTGATAACATTCAGACTCTGAATATATTTGTAAGAGTATTAACATGTCAAAGTACGATAGTGACAATATACTGACAGAAATCCCTATAAACCATCACGTCAGAGTCCCTGAATTATGTAGGCTTCGATAATGCCTTAAACCTCGAAACAGTTGCTTCAAAATGCATGCACAAAGAAATCATGTAGCAAACACCTGATATCCAAGACTAAACCTTGGATTCATCAATAACCTCTGCATTCCATTAAAAAAATCCACACATTGCAAAAAACACTTATATTACAGAAATCTGAGGACAAGCTTCTGCAAACTCAAAAACCAACTAAAAAACTTGTTCCAAATCACCTTCAGAGTTAGAATGATAAATCAAAGCCTATCAGCGCTCTCCTTTCAGTTCAGCAGGCTCCTTTGGAGAGGGTGAGGCTCACCCTCGCACAGCAGGAGCTGAACAGACCCACAGGAAGAATCCTCAAACTTTAGAAAGAAATTAGTACTAAAACCCACTCAACTTGAAGTAACCATTGGAGCGGAGAATGACTACTCAAGGCAAATGAATGCTTATATGAGTACTCTGGAAATTAAAACAATAGTGCTAGGGGGGGAATAAAAGACCTAAATAATGATTATAAATTTCCAAATATCCAGTATATATATTACTCAAGTTCTTGGAAGTTTTTTATCTACACTCAAAGCCCAATCTAAATGTTATGTTCATCCATGTCCTAGGACCAAAGCTTTTGTTTACTCTTGTACATAAAGTTCAGTTTAGCTTTGTTTTTGGAGTTTATCCTTTGTAAAATACAGAATATTAAGAATTAAAAGAAACACTTCAGAAGCATTTTGGGTGTACAAAGAAAAAAAAAATTAACAGTTCTTAATTAAGAAATTAAAATGCCCCAAAACCAGTAACGTACACGCACAAGAGTATTTATATCGCCAATCTAAAAAGGCAATCCTGATTTTATTGGAAATGTCATGCAGTTTTTATGTACTCGGAGTCGACTTCAAAGAAGATCCTGTCAGTGGAATGAGCCCACATTACTCTCCTGCAAAATCCTACAAGAACACAGATGGCAGTGGGACCATGATCTTAATTGATTTAAGGGGCAAGTTTATATCTTTAAAGCAACATTTTAGAACAGCAAAAAGCAAATCCTTTACGTGACACTTAAGCATGATGTAGTATACTTGGTTGTAGAGTGCCCCAGATTAGCACCACATATACTCAAGTGACATACAAAGCATCTTAGGAGAAAAAGGAATTCACACAATACAGTATCACGAATGAGGAATAGCTTGATCATAATTTATTTCCAGGAACAAAAGTTACAGTACAGGCAAGAGGTGATAAAAACCCCCATATGTATAGTTGCTCTTGAAAGAAACACAAGACCCATTTCTCTATCCACCCAAAATACTATATGAGCTAAAAGATTCTGGGGAAAAAAAAAAATCTGTTGAGAAGACATCAAAATAAAGTGTTACTAGCCACCCCTAGGAAAATGCAAGTTTATATAGCTCACTTTTAGATTTTAAATGTACACATTGAGATAAGCAAAGCATCTCCATCACCTAAAAAAAAAAACCCAAAAATGAACCACTGTAGAGTCCCAGTTGTACCTGGTCATTTCTCAACAGTCAGAGTCACACCAATCACAGGCTTTTACTCACTGGGTTTGTTCCTTGTGGCTTGATACATATACTTTGATTAGAGAGTTTTTAATTACACTTTAGCCTGTTAGCACCATGGGGCCAATAAAACTAAGAGAAATAGAACTAAATCCTTTTCATTCAACACAACTGTTAACTAAACACCAATTAATTACACCCACACAAGCCTAATGAAGATAATGGGGTTGCAGAGAGTTCACCGATGGTATGAAGTGGCTTGCAGTATCCTAACCTTAATCAGTTAACTACTTCATAATAGGTAGGATCATAGGATAAGCCATCCTCTTTCTACATGCTTACAATTACTATTACTGTTAATGGAAATTAGATGGCCATACAGATAATTCACATAACATTCACTTGATCATGAACCAAAAATGAGAAATACTTGAGAGGAATTCTTACTGCTATTGCAAATGGTTTATTAAAAAAAAGACTGCAAGGTTATTAAATAAATTATCAATCTGCTTCAGCTCATTGCTTTCCTAAAGGCAAAACTGACAAGTTCATTTTCCCAGATGGCTGATCAATACCCCTAGAGCAATACATGAAGCTGCTTCTCCACAATGCACTTTATTTAGAGCCTTTTAAAAGACCGAAGGTGGGAAACTGATCTAGAGGCACTTGAAATGTATCAGCAGGTACAGCTCTTGCATTGGGTTGTAGTATCTGTCATATGATGATGCTCTCAGAAGCACCAGACCAGCACCATCACCTCCAGAAGTCTCTTCTTCGGGAAATATTTAGTTAAACTGGAGCTTTCTGGGCCAAGCACATGCACGCGACACAGATGTGGGATTACTCCACTACTGCTACCTAGCCCTGCGACCACACAAGCCACTCCCGAGCAGTAATGTACCCAAAGGAGCAGCTGCCCACTGCTTTAATCTGTTCTGATTGAGGAAAATCTAACAAGGAATTCCCTGCCCGCTCCCTTCAAGGAACAGGTAGTGTCAGTTTAGAAACTTCTTCCAAGGGAACGACTTTAAAGAAGAGGATTTAACTCTCTGGAGAGGTACCATACTATTTCTGAAGGATGTGAAAGGAAAAGAAAATGATTCAGTGGGGATTTTTCTTCATTATCACCCAACCTAGAGAAGTGAACACACAATGAGCAAAGGTCTACACGTATTGATTTTAGAGCTGAGGAAGCGTGCAGCTAACAGCTTTTTAAGTATCTCCATTTTCAGTTACTTCAACAAAATTACCAATGAGCAGCGTAACAAAGTGAAAGTTTTTTGTAGGAAATTGCAGACTAAAAATGATCATTTAGGTTGTGAAACGTTTCTTTTCATTGAAAGCAAAGGGCTTTTAAACGCAGAAGTAGAGTTACTGGGGCATTTTGCAGCGTTATCCTCACTAGACATTTCACAAACCGTAATCTGTCTCTCTTTCAGGACGATAATCTTACACAATTTTGTTGTTCAGAGATTTTTTAAAAGCAAAGAGTACCTGCTCGAGCCATTCCGATTTGGAAGAGCATAACCAGCCTCTGAGGGAAGAGGCGACAAGACCGCACACGCCATTAAGAAAACCAAACCACCCCCGGCTCTCCAGCCACACCCGGCCCAGACACGCAGCGCGCTCAGTAGCGGCTCCAGCGGGAGCCAAGCGCCGTTTACCGAGGGGCCCAGAGCCGGCCCGGGGGACCGCTCCCCCAGGGTACCCCCAGCCCCGGGGCACCGCCGGCCAGGCTCTCGCGAGAGCGCGGGCGGCCGTCGCCTAGCAACCCGCCCGCGGCCTCCGCGTCCCCGCCATGGAGCCCGGCGGGCTGCAGCGGGGGAGGCTGCAAGAGCTGCGAGAGGAA
>JAAGNO010001662.1:0-10163 GCA_033439905.1 Ceryle rudis
TTTATATTACTAGACTCAGGACAAGATTCTCACTCATTTTAACTGAGGTTTTGGTCAGCAAGAAATATGAACAACAGACACAGTTTAAAATATTAACCTTCCTCTAGTCATAAGGCTTCCAAAGTTTATAGTATGTTTACTCATTGAAGAAATCAGATTCCCCCTCCTCCTAACAAAAAAAAAAAATAACCAACCCACAAATCCAAAAAACAGATTTAATTACTGCTGAAATTGATAAAGGAATATGATTGATGAAGAATAATGAGTACTGGTGGTAATTGTTTTCAAAGTTCTAGACAGATGATTTAATTCAAAGTTACTTGGAGCATCCTTAATTGTAACTAATACATAGAAAAAAAAAAGTGAAGTGGACATTCATTCAGATGAGGACTTCTCCTCTCTAACATTCTTGTCAGTTTTACAACAGGGAGTGAAAAATAGAGACAGGTCAGAGGACAAGAACTGCAATTGCAAACAAAACTAGCTTCTAGTTTGTCATTTGACTTGCAAGCAGAAGCCACGCAAGGGTTCTGCCACACTGCTGAGGAGTCAAAGTATTTGCTTTAAGCTCCTTAATAGAAATGCTTCTTAAGAAACATAAGTTTTACTCAACACTGACAGTCTTCCCAAGAACAGGGGATAAAGACAGCATTACACACGTCTGAAAGAAGCACTCTTTTGCAGTCCCTTGAGCCCTCCTGGCTCTGCACTCATTAATTGAAAACAGGTACAAGTTAAAAATACTTGTCTAACCACCCTTTAGCTGTTTGCAGACTCTAACTACTCTGAACATGGTAATTCACCCAGACTTAGCCTATATGCATACGCAAACAGATCATTAGCTTTACATTTGGTGTATGTACAATATTAGTCTACAGTACAGGTAGATTTTAAGGTAAAAATTGACTGACAGCCTAATAAAGCCTGCATTCAACATTCCCACAAAAAATATCCATCTCAAAAAGCACATTTTGTACATATAAATTTCAGGAAAAGTCCTGACATAGATACAGTACTCTTTTTGGCATTATTTTAAGACTTTCCTCAGTCTTGCGTACACACGGTGACCACCACATGATTTCAAATATTTTAGATATCAGAAGCATTACAGAGTCAAAGTAGTTCATTAATTCTTATTTATTTAAATATTGCAGCAGCTACAAGTGAACCATTCCTATTCCACCTCCAGCTGATTTACAAACTGAATCAATTCTTTTCATACAGCAGTAATAGCAATTGAAGGAAAAAATAAAAAGGAGGAAAGAAACATTAAAAAAAACCAAACCAACCAACAACAACACAACACAAGAGAACAGTTATATCACATCCTTTTGGTTAGGCTAGCAATCTATTTTATCCTGAAATCCAAACTTTGGGATGCAGAGATGGAAGAGATGTGAAATGGAAAAAAAAAATTTCTTACATGACAAAGCCTAATAATGTTACCTCTTCACCAAACAAAACTACTTGTTCTTATCAATTGCTTAAGGCCCCAGAACACATATTTAAGACTTGTTCCTAGTTTTAAGTACCCTTTAAATCACTGAAGACACTCTTTAGGACTAGGATCTCATAAGCAGTTCTTCCTTCATCAATCAGATCCTATTGCATTTGACAGCTATTGAATAGCACATATAGTAGTTCACCAAGTCTGCAGAAAATAAATAAAATGTGCTGAGGTCAAGACCATAACAACAAGATGGACTATAGAACATAGAAACAAGCAAGCCCTTCAGCATAAAATGATCCATTCTTTTGTGATATGTTCAAGAAGAAAAAAATAAAAAATAACTTTAAAAAAAAAAGAAGTAACCCTGGGAAGTTCAGGAAAGCCTAAAATTTTACCCCTTTGATAGTCTTCATGAAATGCTGTCACTACCACATTGACAGATGGATGGTAAATCATGTTAGAAATGGATTATAAAAACAATGTGTTTGTGTAGTTATGGAAATCATGTATTTTTGAAGTGTGTCATTTTACTTCAAGGCATATAGCCAAAATAAAAGTAGTAAATTTAAAGTTATATTGTAGCTCTTTATAAAGGAAGAGCATCTCAACATTCAGAGTATGAACACTTGGCAGAAACTATGTGGTGAACGTGTTTCTGCTTTACAGACAAAAACTGTGTTTTTAATAGAGGGTGTTACTGGCTGATGGAGCATTGTGGGAGCTTTGGGCGTGAGAATGTTTTTCATTTTGTCTTTGACAGTTACATTCAAGATTGAGAAATCAGTTTTCAGGAAGCTGGGTCCTGTTCCAAATTCAGCACCGAAACTGGAAATCCCTGTACACACCTGTGTATAGACACAGATACGTCTTTAGGAAGGTAAGTGTGAATATATATGGCACCTTACCACAGAACCATTTAACGTATTATTTGCAAGTACCAGAAAGATAGGAAGAAAAAAATACCCCAACATTACTGTCCTTATGTGCATCTATGATATTGGTCCATCCTCTCAAAAGTATTCACTGGTGGGTTTTTTGGTTTGGGTTTTTTTTTTTTTTTTTTTAAAGTCTTTTTCCTCCACAGGCAGCTATTTACATAAAGCTTTCAATTTTCTGGAAAATCTTAAAACAAACATATGCAGAGCCTGCAAATTGAGAACATCCTCAGTGAAATGGAACAAGAACATGGTCTGGAGGCACAGCCTGTTTTTTAAGTAAATTACAAGGTCAGAATCATTTACCAAAACGGTCTGTTTAGCCATCCTCTCAAGGTACTTAACATTTTGTTTAACTTAAAGAAAAAAAATAACCTGGGCAGAGGGGAAAATAAATAAATAAATAAATGTGTATTGGCTTAGAAGAGACCGACAGTAAACAGGATTACTTGATACTTTCCAAGGAGAAAAACTGAGTTCAATTCATTGAGCTGGGCACAGAAACAGAAGAATTAAAGATTCTTTTTTTGTTGTTTCTATTTTGGTGGTATTTGTGAATACTTGTGTCTCCTTAACCCATTTGGTGCATCCGTAAGATATGCATTTCTGGCCAGTCAGACAATGTGAGCTAGGTGATGCCATTTCTTAAGAATCACCTGAGCCTTATAAAACATCATTTTGTTATTCTAGGTATAAACAATCCAGGATTACATTGTAACGACCCGATTCAAAGGTTTATTAATCAGTTGCACAATGCCATAAAGTTTAGTAGAATGATGAATTACAGAGAATGAATTCTTCCAACACTTCCAGATTCTCCAAGTTTCAGTTACCAGATGGTTCATGAAGAACACAGACATCACAGATCTACTCAGGCTTGTAGACAGACTAAAAGAACAGTAAGCAAAGCAGGGCAGCACAAGCAGAATTTGATACAGCAAACCTAGATCTTTCAACAGTCACTGACATTACTACTCCAATTTTAGATTTCAGATTTTCAAACAAAACCCCAGTAATCTCCAGTCGCATCTTACAATACGAAGTTAACTAAGTCAGTTCTGCGTGCTACGGGGTCATTTGTGCCAAAGGTTGTTCACCAGGCAAAGATGATAAATTCTTAGAACGGCACTCACTATTTATTTCCATCTACGATATATTTGCCCACGTAAGAACTTGTGAGGGCATGGATGGCTATAATATTCCTGTAACTGGTAGGTGGTTTTGATTCACTTTGCATTATATCCAGAAAATACAAAGAGGCACGTAAGCTAAGGGAAAGGCATTATTTGTTATTCTAGGTTAGTTATTTTCCAAAGTTAGAGTTGACTAATATTTTTTTTCTAAAACTCACAGAATCACAGAACGTTAGGGGTTGGAAGGGACCTCGAAAGATCATCTAGTCCAACCCCCATGCTAGAGCAGGATCACCTAGATCAGGTCACACAGGAACATGTCCAGGCAGGTTTTAAACGTCTGCAGAGGAGGAGACTCCACAACCTCTCTGGGCAGCCTGTTCCAGTGCTCCGTCACCCTCACCATGAAAAAGTTTTTCCTTATGCTTGCCCAAAATCTATGCTCCAGCTTGTACCCATTATCCCTTGTTCTATCACTGAATGTCACTGAAAAGAGCCTGGCTCCATCCACCTTACACTTTCCCTTTACATATTTATAGACTTTAATAAGGTTGCCCCTCAGTCTCCTTTTCTCCAGGCTAAAAAGACCCATCTCTCTCTCAGACTCTTCTCATAAGGGAGATGCTCCACTCATTTAATCATCTTAGTGGCTCTGCACTGGACTCTCTCCAGAAGATCCCTGTCTTTCATGAACTAGGGTGCCCAGAACTGCATACAGTACTCTAGGTAGGGCCTCACCAGTGCAGAGTAGAGGGGGAGGATAACCTCCCTTCACCTGCTGGCCACACTCTTCTTAATGCATCCCAGGATGCCATTGGCCTTCTTGGCCTCATTGTTGGCTCATGGTCCCCCTCTTGTCCACCATAACTCCTAGATCTTTATACCCAGAGCTGCTCTCCAACAGATCAGCCCCAAACCTGTACTGATACGTGGGGTCGTTCTTCCCCAGATGCAGTACCTTAACTTGCCCTTGTTGAACTTCATTAAGTTTCTCCCTGCCCAGCTTTCAAGCCTGTCCAGGTCATGCTGGACAGCAGCACAGCCTTCTGGCATGTCAATCACTCCTCCCAGTTTTGTATCATCAGCAAACTTGCTGAGTGTACACTCTATCCCTTCAGCCAGGTCATTGATGAATATATTGAACAGTACCGGACCCAGGACCAACTCCTGGGGAACACCACTATGCACAGGCCTCCAGCTAGACTCTGCTCCACTGACCGCACTCACAGAAACCACCCAGCGAATACACACAGACCTCAATCCTTAGGTAATGCAAACTTACTGGACACAGCCAAAGGCTCTAACCCTTTGTACAACCAGGCTGAGAACAGACAAACTAAAGACATCAGTGGCCTGGTGCCTGCCTACAGCATTTTCATTTTTACACAAGAGTTACAAGCCTGTGAGAAATGGGCTCTGTAATGAAAGTGCCAGCGCAGCCTAGGCTATAGCAGCCCTCAGATGTGCTACTTTAATGCAGGAAATTACAATGTGCAAGAAAACGATACACTGGGGAACCAGTAAAGATGATTAGTGAAGCTTGGCATGAAGAGTAAGGCAGACACCCTTCTGGAGAAACCTACTCATTGGCAGATTTATTGTGACATCGGATCAGTATTCAGGTAGCATTAATTATAGCCTTACCAGCCACAGCAATCACACCGTGTTTCACCAAAGTGACATCCCATCCATGATGAATCAATGCTGCTGTCATGTCTGTCACATACTACCTGTAATATTAGTACAGTTCAGGCCTTTTCATAGAATATACAAATTGCCTAATTTTGTCATTAGTAAGTCAAAGTCTTCACCCAGCATTTTCTTGATTTGCACAAGATAAATTTGTATAATAAGAGTGATTTTGACTACAAAGTCATTAGCAAGAGATTTAAGTTAATTGCTAGTGACTGGACATAAAAAGCTGTCAGCCTTGATCGATTTTATTTTACAGGTGAATGCCAAAGCAGGGGGTCTGGCTGCTGGTTACGTCGAGAAAGACAAGTAAGATGCAGATTACACTTTGAAAAGCATAAGATGTTGACAAAATAATAATTTACTATTTAACAAGCCATATTGCTTATTTTACTTATACAACACAACACAGAAGATACTTGATATTTTAATGGTCTGCATTTTGATAGGTATTTATCATGTACACAAACTCACGGGGCCAGGGCACCTTTTCTTTGTACTCTATGGAAACTGACCAGTGATACTGAACCAAAGCCTTCTGAAAACAAAACCTTTATCTTTAGAAGCTGTAGCAAAGCAAGGAGAAAAAAAAAAAAAGTTTTTTAAACGATAAACATCCCACCATATATCTCAATTTCTCTCAAGCGAATTTAAATATGGTTTTATTTTACTTTATAGGAATGGAACAGACTCAATCACCTAATCATGCATGAGGAGCCCAGCTTGGTTTTGGGGTATATTTTTCACTGCAGAGCTCTTTTAGGTAATTGTCACCTGGACTTGCCTACTCCAAGATTAAGCAGCCTTATACAAAGGAATGGATAGATGTATGTTCATTTCTAGCAACACAGGACCCTCAATGTCCTTGCTCTGAACCCCTCAGGTTGAGTGTCATGAGACAGGGAACACATACAATCTGCTCCAAATTTATTTCCACTTTTACCTAATGACACTCTAGAGTGCCTGGGGTGTGTGTCTAGCATCTACCACAAACATGAGCAGCCAGCGAGAAATTCAGATAGATACACAATAATTAGCTTAATCCTCCTCTCAGAAATATTTAAGTATATACAGTCATTCTCTCTGTCTGCACAGATACCCTCTATTTACATGTATGCCTGAATGATGACACCAAAGAATCATAAAATGACAAGGAGTTCTTGAAGGTGTCTTTAGGGATGAATTTCTGATTATCTCTCATCATACTCCAGCCTGGAAGAAGAAAAGTTCCTCAGGATTACAACTTGCAGGTGAAATTCTTACGCCACAGAGAACGAGGAAATCTTTGCTACTGGCTTCAGTAAAGGACATGACTTAACAGTTGGTAAAGTAGGATGTTCTTATCTAGAACTTTCTTAAATCCATTTTCTGATTGTTTAGCTAGTAGCTTATACCTTCCTCAGGGATTTGCTGACTTCACTCCCCACCATTTGGATTACTCAGTGTAGAGCTGTGTGAAAGAAACCACATATTTCTATATCATGTTTTGAGATGTATCCGGCATAAACCCAGAAAGATAGAGGGAAAATTAAAAAAAAAAATGTTACTTCAGAAATTGAAAGGCTGCCATACCCTAAGAAGCAATGGAAAGCATCCATGCCATCCAGAACAAGATGTTGAATGCCTAAATAATGAGGAAGCAGGGATACAGTCATAGATATTCCCACTAATAAGAAAAGACTGTCTTCCAGAATACTGCCCCCCAGATTATTCCATTCTTATAAAAGGAAAAAGCCAGCAAAACAACAAGGTATCAACTATTCAACCATTTCACTTTCATATTCGATGGATTTCTTTTCTTGGAACAAAGCATTTTATAATTCACGTTCTTGATAAAAAATATAATCTCTCCTTCAAATTCTGCATCTAATCAAATGATTATCACTAAGACTGTTACATGAAGATTGGCCCTTGTTATATACATTTGAATTTGGAATTTAAGAAAACCTACCAAAAAGGCCCCCCCACCACTTCTTTATTTACTTAATGCAGCCAGTCTGAAACAAGTATTCCATGAAGACAAAGATGGAAATCGCTCTAAGAAACTCCTCACAACTAAGTTCACAAGAGACCTAAGCAGTGGACAGAATTTGTCTGTTAAGCTTTTATTCAAGTAATTTCTAACAAGACTGATTAACATTGCCTCTTGGATATAAATATAAAGTTGTGAACTGAAGGATACAGTGCCAAGTCGAGAAATCCTTGCCATGTGGATTTTGCCAGAGTAAATACTGAAGGACTCATTTCCTGAGAAACTGATTTATGGAAAGTGCAAAGCCTTCCATATTCTAAACAAATATTAAAATGAAACAGTAACTTAATGACTTGTTAATTATTGTCCTGAAGGTTTATTTCCATTTTGAAGCTTGAAAATCATGAACAAAAAATGAAAAGAATTCGAGAGCTGATGGTGCAAGAACATCATAGATTGTATTAAATAGAGAAAACAAACAACACAGCTTAGTATCGGCTAGTCTGTATATGTATATAATATCTGTATACGTACTAATCTGTATATGTACTTTTCAAAGAGAGATATGACATACACAACTGTTTCAGCAGCAATAAAATAGCCTCTCTTAGGATTTGATCTTACACTCACTGAAGTAAACAGCTACGTCCCTGGTGACTTCAATTGTGCAGCATCAGGGACTTAGAAACCATTGCAACTCATTAATTTTAGATTTCTGGATGCACTATTCACCACAGACATGAAAGGCAATTTAAAAGTGAGGATTAAAACACACACACAAAAAAAAAAAAAAAAAAAAAACAAAAAAAAAACCAACCACAAACCACAACACACATGAACATCAGACTAGTAATCTGTTCAGCAGGAACGCAGTCAATGAAGAACTTAGAGCCCTATCTGTTTTCCCAGCTGTAAGCTGCTGGGGAAGCCCCAGTACGGTTTGTCCTTAGCATCTCGACTCTGCTGCAAAAGGATTTATTTTGGAACATGCTGCTGCAGAATTGGCTAATTAAAAGAGTTCTGGTTAGGCATTTTGCATACAGATTAGAAAAATGCAATCAGAACAATGATGCAAAACAAATTTCTCCATAACACACTGATGTACCCACGATCACAGAGATGCATACGTGTCTATTTCTGTAGTGTCCATGCCTTCCAACCTTTTACCAGAGCAATTTCCTTATCTGTAAACTTTTTCCCACTCCCCATTTTTTAATGTTCATCATATAATTGCTACTCTTCATGCATTTTTTTTTTTTTCCCTTCTTACATCTTTATTGTGGGTCAGTTACGTAAGATTCTATACTGCTCTGTTTGCAATAGTTTATTAAAATCCACGTGCAGTAACAGCAGCAAAGCTAACCAAGCATTCAGATCAGTTTAAAGGATTTAAAGTCAGTGCTTTCACTAACACCATATTGAAGAGCAAGTGGTTGTCAAATATTTCTGAATCGCAGATCACAGCTTCCATTACGTGTTAAGCTTAAAAAGGATGCAACAGAGAAGTAAATAAAGCTTATGTTGTGACTTTTGTTTTATGTGATAATTGCAGTGATTGACAAGAGTCTGAAAAACAAGAAGGAAGCTATGGAAGTTTAGAATGCACAGACATTTGAAGGCAAGGCTGGCTGTCACAATTGCCAGAGCTTTAATATATAGGTTAACTTTCTGATCCTTGCAATAATGAGACGTGTTTTACAATCTGATGGTTTGTTACCAAAGCCCTCTCCTTCACAGCCCAACATCCAATAAATCACCCACGAGTCACCTTTTTAAATGTGGTCCAAAAAATCTGACATCTAAGCCCTGATTCTAAGGCAGCCTGAGCAGCAGAAATGCTTACTGAAGTAAACTGAAATCTCAAAAGCTTCAGAGCTTCAATTCTGCCCCATTCCTTACTTAGGCACACACCCTGTGCCAGATCAGCAGGAATTATGTATGTAACAAAGCAGAATTTTCTTCTGCAAATCCAGGTTTGACTTCACTAAAAGTTTGACCTGTTTTGTTTTGGAAATCCCTCCTTGCAATGAAAATCCAAGAAACAAAACAGAAGCTTACAGGATCCCTTAAGTAGTTACACTTTTTCAGGAACAAAGTAGGCAGAGCAGCACTCCAGGGGACACTTCTCAGTTATAAACTGCTTAACTTTTCTTCCTACCTTCACACAAAGCTGAGCTCTCCAAAGTTTGACAACTGTTCAGACTTTGGCAAATCTAAATGAAATGTTACAAATGCAGGGAAGAAAAAAAAAAAAAAAAAAACCTAAAAACACAACACAACACACAACCAACACAACAAACCACACTTTACCAACCACCACCACCCACAACACAAGTGTCTGCTCATAACCATGCACAAGAGACTAAAGTAGATGCAGTGACAGAACACAGAGCCACAAGAAAGCTTTTAGTTTCACAGTGTAAATATCTGATGGAGAAAGGATTGAGGTGGGTAAATCAGAGCAAAATAATGATGACATCAGTACCTCAGTTCTTCAAATCCGAGTCTAAAAGGGCACAATTGTACACCACAGCTTTGCACCTTGGCTGATTTAGTACAGAACCATAAAACAGTATTACCCAAAGCAAGTTCCCATAACATACTGGCCACAGAGAAAATAATTTGCAATTAATTAGATAATCATTAAAACAATAGGAATGGCTTTGATTTAGAGACCGTGCTGCAAAAGAGGATATTAGTCAAGATTAAGGAGACTACAGTTCACAAATCAACTGTGAAAAATTGTTTTCATGCAACAGATGACTGCTAATCACACAGCATGAAGGAAGTAGAAAACTGAAGTACCTCCATGCATCCCCTGTTACACAAAGGGTCAAGAAAAGACTCTTTCCATCAAATTATTTCTTCTCATGTCAAAAGCTAGAGGGGTCTGGAACCTCGAGAGAAGGCACACTATGGTATCTTAACAGAAACAATTTCAGAAGATGATTTCACCCCACAACCCAGAAGGAAAAAACCAA
>JAAGNO010001662.1:10263-27849 GCA_033439905.1 Ceryle rudis
ATAGACACTCTGTGTCAAATATCAACTGAACTGTGCAAACTGAGTTAAATACAAACTGCATTGTGCAAACTGTGCTGATGCTGGACCACAAAAACCCCAGAATTAAGGACTTGTACAAGGAAAGCAGTGATGCAAAGTCTGAGAGGCTGCGTAGCCATTCCCCAACCAAAACAAAATAATTGCTCCTCTACTTAAATATAATATGTTTTTATTATATTAAAACCAGAACTTGACCAGAGCACGCAGATAAGATTTCAAGTTTAAAAATTCAGGAAGGAGCTCAGGCTGCTGCTTTGAGAATTACTGTATTCATACCATTGGGGATTTTTGGTTGGGTTGTTGTTTTTGTTTTGTTGGGTTTTTTTATTTAAATGAAAAATTCTTCAAGTCAGTTGAAAATTATTTTTGATACTCACTTGGGTTTAAAGCAAAATGGAAAACAGAAGGAGCACAAAGTTTGTTTTAATAAAAAGAAGTTTTGACAAACAGTGCCCGGTATTTCAAGGGGGAAATGGGATTTGCATAAATTCTATTATGATTTTAATATGTGGGAGGGTTATTTTGCTTAACAGCCTTTGCAGGTATATAAATTAAATTATAGATTTGCTCTGTGTGTTACTAAACAGTCTGGAGTTGTGCTTGGAACTGAGCTAGAGCTTTACCTGATAAAGGAAAATATAGCATGAATTCTAAAACACTAGGATAGGAGGCAACTGCATGAGAAGAAATGCTATTCCTGTCAGCTGCCAAGGGGAAATTCCTTCCCACATCTCCAGAAATAATGTTTTTCCCCCCAAAGTCACAATAAGGGCAGAGTTGCACCAAGATGTTCCAAAAGGCATCGGTTCTATTAGTGAGCTCACTGGGGTGGGAGGGGGGGTGTGTGTGTGTCTTCAGTATGGGGAGGGGAAGGAAAACCAAGGGGGTTTTGTAAGGTAGTCAGAATTGCTTTTGTGTTTCATGTGAACAAATAGGTATTCTGAGTTTAATGCAAAATATTCACCCAACCTTTCTTCATGTACTTCTTGTCTACTTTTTGTCATTTCTAAAAAATAATAAATAAATAAATCACAATTTACAACTTCTCTACCCCAACAATAATTTAAATTTAAAGCTGTAAATTATGTTGAGGTCTTATCTATTTAAGAGCAAGTCTCATTAAGCTAATAAGAATATTAATTAGCTGTGAGCATATAGCATCACAACATTATTCAAGCGTGCCATACCAACATATCCATATAACTGTATAGAACATCCAGGTTCCTATCTTGGAAATTCTCATTTAACATCAAAAATTTTCTGTAATTAAGAGAATTATTTTACTCACAAAACCAGTGACAAAACATCACTAACACTACAAAGAGTATAATGATAATTTCTTTATTACTGGTTTGTTGGGGGGTTTTGCCATTGTCCTAGGCCACATTCATTCGTGAAAAGCAATTCTACAGAAAGAAGTTCTAGCTAAATGAGATTTAGATTGTCCCTTCAGAAGACATTTCTATAAAGCCAGTACATCTCCTCAGTATTTCTGGGCATTTGTAAAGCACTAAAATGCTCTAATGTGCAGTATTAGTGACAACTTCTAGATCCCGCATTTTATTATTTTTTTTTTTAACCAACATAAACTTTCAGGCTGTTCCACCAGCAAACAGCAGATCTATTCATCCAGTTATAATTCACATACTTCAGTGATTTGTATCAAACAGCAGATGAGGACAGCTAGTGGATTTTGATGAAACATCTGAATATTTGATACAACACTATACTGCAACATCAAAACACATAATCAATAGATATGGTACTGATCAGGTGGACTTAAGGTTTCATGAAATCGATGCAGTAGAGCAAGAGAGGATCATGTATTTTTTGTAGTCTGATACTGAAGACATTTCACCAGAATTAAGGAGCATGAGCTGTGTCCACCTATGTGAACCTCCCTGAATCCCACCAACAGCTGATGGAAAGCTGTCTAACTGCAACAAGAAAGATTTTGGTGAAAGCTTAGATTCTACCTACTCATCTTCCAGGTGGTTCTCGTTTCAGAAAAATAAAGACATCACTGAAGTTACCACTGTACCACTTATCCAGAAGTGCATTGTCCACAGTGAGCTCCCATTTCTATCATCACCTGCCCTAACCATCTATTCACATCTGGTCCTGACTGAACTGGGATCTACCCCCCAAATTTTGCCCAGAGCAAAGATTGCATTTCCACACAAGGTTCTTCCGAAGTC
The DNA here is from genome assembly GCA_033439905.1 of Ceryle rudis. NCBI lineage: Eukaryota > Metazoa > Chordata > Aves > Coraciiformes > Cerylidae > Ceryle > Ceryle rudis. The sequence goes on from JAAGNO010001662.1 coordinate 12,501, forward strand.
AAAAAATACTACATTTAAGCACCTGAAAATAAGAGTACACAGTGGAGGGGTGGCTCCTGTCAAGAATGATGTTACTACTAGTTACATACTGCAGGCATGGATGCAGGAACAGAACTCACACCAGTAAGGCTGAGCAGAATAAGGGCATCAGTGAAAGTAACTGCTTGAGAGATAGCAAAGGAAATCTCAAGTGCAGAAAGGTCTAACTTTACAACTCTTAACAAGACAGCAATGATCCATGTCACAGCAATTTTCTTGGATTTTTTTTTTTTCCTTCTACTTCAGCAAATACACAATCCCACCTAGTCTGAAGAGACTGACACACAGTTGGATAGGACTCGTTAGCTCACAGCACCCAGATGCCTGACAGCATTACACAGAGCACTCAATAATTCACGCTACTGAGAGAGAGAGGGGGATGAAATTTAACAGCAACGTAGACCTTAAAAACAAATAAAACCCCTCTACAGAGTTAAAATGTTTTTCCTCAACGAATTATGTCCAAAGATATTTTTAGCAAGCCCAGCTGCAGAGGCTGGTGCAAAATATCAATACAATCTGTAAAGCCAAACCTCCGCCTGTCAACACACGCCCGACAGAAGGAGCTGCCCTCCATCCAGGCGTCTTTTTGCAGAAAAGGAAGAGAGCTTACAAAGCAGCGTTTTGTTTCCTTTAGAGAAAGGGAATAATGAGCACTTCTACAGGACAGTAGGGGCCAGAATACATATGAAGAACTTAAATTTACAACATTAAAAGCCCCATCCACAGGGTCCCCAGAAAGGTGTCCTTCCAGAGGTCCCAACAGCTGCAGCAGGCCCAGCGTGAGGGGACTGCCATTGCTCAGAGATACCCCCCCAAACATACACACAACCCCTTCCATGTCTCCTCACAGCCTCCATCCACCTGAGCTTCACCAGTTGCCAAGCAACAGACACAGGGGTATTTTCACCATATTTAAAAAATATCACCAAAAAATATTAAGTGTAGTTACGTGTTTATATAACCAGATATACTCACCTTTGAGCCACAGAGATGGGTCGGAGGAGGCAAGAGGAACCCACAGCCTCTGCCTCTCCCCACACACCTGGGGAAAGCCATGGAAACCTCTCTCCTCAAAAACACTGTTTTGGTGAAAAAGGGCCACACCATCCCCATCTCCTCCTCCTAAACGATTTTTTGGAAGAGGCTGAGGGTGGGTTTTGCTCTGCCATGAGCAGAGGGGGAAACCCTTCCCCAGACAGCATTGGAGTTACCAGGTCACGGTGTGGTTGCTGCCAGAGGCGCCTTATGGCAGCAAAGAGGTTTAGTCCAGTGCCTCTGTGACTTATTCAAATCGAAGTGGGAAACATGAAAAAGCATTAAAAGAACAAACAAAACTTCTTACCCTAAAAATCTTGAGGTTTAAGATGCTATGTTTCAAAGCTAAACAAAGAAAGGCCACTTGCATCCCTTTTCCCTCCTCTGCCAGACAGTCCGAGCTAGTGTGGGGTAATTTCACCCACATGCCACAGGGGATAGAGCTTTATATTTCATGAAGGTTAGGCTGTAGAACAAGATTAATCTGGAGTTATTACTATTTAGTTAGGGAGTAAACACAAGTGAGTAAACTGATCTTTCAGCTATAGGGAGAGGTTACACACCTGAGTCGAAGTTACAATTTCTCTCATATAGTTGCCTTAAAACAAGGAAGATGATGGCTCCTCAGTGAACATCAAAAAATAAAGTCATGTAAAGCCTGCAAGTTTCTGCTATGAACAAGTCCATCCCAGCAGAATCTATGTCCCCAGACCATTTCAATATTCTAAGTTTGAAACAACATACATTGTGCTGTATGACCTATAAAGAAGAACAAAAAGCAAGTAGAAAAATCTGCCCCCCTTCCTTCTTGGTGTTTCCTGATACAGCTCACCTCAGCACAACAGATGGGCTTGAGCACGAGGAGCCCATTTTAGAAGCAATGTAAGGGCGGGAAGCACAGGAATACAGAGGCTGCGAGGGCTATGCTCAAGGCTCACTGCCAGCAGCAGGTGGGCTACAGATGCCTCCTGGCACCAAGATAACTTGCCAGGCAAAGATGACAGCCTGGAGCGGAGAGGGGGTATCCTCAGAAAACATCAGGTTTTGTAATCAAGTATCCCAAATGTGTGTACAAATCAGCCTAAAAGAGCCTAAAAGTCACTGCTATTGTACTCATAGCATAGGACAGCAAATGAACTTGTACTTTGATGACCGTTTTCTCATAAATACAATTTTTTTTGGTCTTAAAATCACATCTTCAGGAAGCCTCAAAATATTTTATACCTGCTACACCTCCATTATTTTAAAATTATTATTCTATTCTATCTACAACACACTTTCAAATGGGACATTCAGTGACATGATTTTCTTGCCTTATTTTGCTTCAGGTGTCAGATATCTTATTTACTTAAGAGAAATAAGAGTACTTGGGAAACCAGTGAGAGAAAATATCCAAACCCAAAAGTTACCAGAGTCTCCAGACACCGATAAATACTGATGAAGAACTGATACAGCATGTTAAAATGCTTTGAATTGTAGGACAAAAAAATGCTCATACTGTTTGCTATTCATGGACAATGAAGGAACATTGAGAGTCTGAGTTAAGATATATCTGTACCACAATTTGATAATCCCCATGTGATGCTTCAATACAGGTCATCTTGTTGAAAGCTAAGCAATTTTGTTTGTTTTTTAATCAAAAGCCTTGAATTATTAGACCAATTTAATCAGTTATTTTCTTGCAATAGGAATCATAAGCAACAAAAAGAAGCCTGAACACAAAAATCTCTAAGCCAATACCACTGCTGTTAAAGAAATTCACATCTCTCACCTTGTTTAGATACATCTACACCACTTTAGCCTCAAGCAAACCAGAAACAGGAATACTAAAATATTTTCATAATGTTTTCAACTCGCTCAATAAGAAGGATTACTAAAAGTTTCAGAAAGGTTGACTGCAAATATTTCAGCTTATTTATCATAGCTGGTTCAGAAGCAGAATTCTGACTTAAACCCTTCCCTATCACTCCACCCCCTCCTAATATTCAGAAAAGGGCTGATTTTGATAAACTAGCCACAGAAAATGGAAAAATCTAAATAAGAGGGTTTCTAAACTTGCCCAACTTTAAAACAAGGCATTATTCCAGCTTCAGCTGGCATTTCCAGCATTTACATAATAATGCCAATTAGAATACCACCAACTACCTTTCCAGTGCAACAACAAATAATTTAGTCCATACAGGAGCATACTATTAATTTCAGTTACGTAAATCATATCCACCCTAGAATTCTAAGCAAATCATTTTAAGTAGAGCTTCATGGCCTTGACAAGGCATTCCAAAAGAAAGCAAAAATACAAAACAATCACAAGACATTTTTTACTTTGAGTCCCATGAAAAATGCTCTAAAACCTCAAAACATCCATATTTACATAACTTTTTTTTTGATATAAATGTTTTGGCGAGCACAGTCCATGACTATTACCATTTTTAATGATAACAGCAACGAGGGAGGAGAAGCAGACTGCAGATCTTTGAAAACAGTTAATTTCATGCAAATGCTAAATATTTTTCCCCTCCGGAGGTTTATCATATTAATATGTGAAACCCTCCCACAAAGGAGCAGGTACAGTACAGATCTGAAGGTTCGTGGGAAGTTTCAATGTACCTGCCTCTGTATAGTTTTTAATGAGAGAGACAGCAGAACAGCTCAGGCTCAGACTATTACATCCTCTGCTGCACATAAATTCTGTATATTTATTGGAACTAGTAAGTACAATGATAATAGGGTTAGAAACATGGGCACTTTACCATTACATGCCGAGGAAAGGACAGTCACTGATGCATGCAATTGGTTTCTAATGGGCCTTGTTGTGGAAAATTAAAACTACGGCTCCGCAAGTCTTACCAGTCAGAGGTTTCTCCGTTCTATTTTTGGCTTAATTTACTAATGAAGTGAAGCTTATGCAATTACTGTACCTGCGCATCTATCAGTCCTTGTAATAATGACTTAACCTGTTGGCTAGACTTTTAATGAAGTCTGCAAAGAGGTAGCAGTCTCAAAGATAGTAAGTTCCTATCTGTTTAATGAAAAAAATAAATAGATAACTCCATTTTGGTTACCAGCCCATTCTTCCTTTGCAAATCTTTTAAGGTATTTCAACAGAACATACGACATAGTTTTATTTAGTTTGGGTTTTTTTTTTTTCCGCTCTCTGAATATAGTTACTGTTAGTGAAGCTGTCTGTGGAGGTTCTTGTTACCACTTCAGAGTTACAGCTGACTATAAAGAATAAAACTTCCAATCTTTTAAAGAGGCCTTCCCATGTTAATGTCTACATAGCATTAGACTTAACAACCTTTTGGAAGTTTTTGTGTATATAAGTTAAATTTTAAATTTCTCACATTTTCTAAAATAATTCTTCAGCAATAGTAAAATACTGATATTTACATTTTTAACCAAAAATAAAATAAAATAAAAAAAAGGTTATGCTCTTGGATAGCATTACAGCAAGAAAGATTAAGCTGCTTTTCACTTTGCACCTGCATGACAACTTCAAAACAATAAATGTTCAAGGAACACACAGCCCTAATACCACATTATTTTTGAGCTAAAGCTGGTCCCACATGCAGAATAACCAGATCTTTAGAAAGCATAGCATTCTCACATACATTTTATCTAGGTTAAGGAAGGGGAAGGTCAGGAATATCCCTCTTTCCACTTTTGTCCTCTGATGTTTGTTACATCATCTAATTAGTATTTCAAACGTTAATCATAGTTACATGCTTCAAATCCAACCTTACATAGCTTGTGCAATTCAACAACACTGGTTAATTCATTAGAAGATCATACAAGGCTAGTCTAGCTTGATAACCTACGTGCTAAAATTCTTCAAAACAAACAAAAAAAAACCACACATCACAGACTATGACATATACTAGTATGTATTATTACTCAAAAGAGTAACAGAGAGTAGGGAAGTAGTAGTTAAACACTGCTAAGCAAGGAAGTAAGAAGTTGCTGAGCCTGATATACTGTGGCTGGCAAAAGAAAAAGGAAAAAAAAAAAAAAGTCATGCATTTTGCATCACTGTCTTTTTGCATAGTAGGTCTCCAGAGTCATCTGTAATTGACATCGAAAATTGCCATGGCCATAGAAAGCTGATGGACCCAGACCGGAGACAACCCAGCCCTAGCATTTGCTCTTAAATCTGGCTTGCTCTCAGACTTACTGTGCACAGTTGAGCTGACAGTTAATCAGAATTTGGGCAGGGAGCGTTTGGCAGATTGCTTCTGCAGTGGGAGGCAAAATAAATGAACTTCATTTTCACGAGATCAAAGGTTTATATGTTGAAGGGAGACATGGGTACCTCGCTATCATGAAGAAGCAATAAAACATGAATTATTATTGCAACACATTTTGCTCTAGAACATTATATGATGGTTTGGGACTTCGTAAGATGCAACTCATGAATAGTAAACTGTGATTGATTTGTTTTCCCCATATAGCTTCAAATCACCATCATGATATGAGCTCGGCAAAGACTGCTTTTAATGGAGTGAAGAACTACACAGTGATTTCTCAAACTACCGTGGAATAGGAAATCTGCTACATTGCAGATATGCTACTAATTATGTAATTAAAAGCATCCCTACTCCTTGTGCTTTTAATAGGAAGCATCTCTACTAGTTTGGATGTTAAAACTCGCACTCCAATCCTCAAAAGGGCATTCGCCCCATCTTTTTTATATCTTTTTTTATCATTGCCATATATGCAGGTTATAGGATTATCACCCTGAATAGCTACTAGTGGTAGGTTTTTGTAAAATTCCTTGTGATGCTAATACTGCTTCAACGTAAGTTTTGAGGTACTATATTTATCTGCCTTTGCTTGCACCACAGTTTATGTCCTGTGTGCATCTGCTGAGACTACAGTTTAACAGTAACCATTCAACTACTCATCCTCTTCAACAGGAGCTGAGCAAGGTTGGAATGAATTTGCGAGTCTTTGCAGTGGAATTGGGGGTGCTGCTCTGTCTTTATCCTTTGAGGAGGTGACCTGCCATCATATTACGATAATGATGTGGACTAGGAAATAATCATGTGCTCTATTTCTATACCAAGTCCAAAAAATTTATTTCATGAGGGGGGCTGTGAGGAAAAAGCCTGCTGAGGACTTGGACAAAATAAAGTTCTACACACAAAGAAATTTAATCCAGAGGAAGTGCTTGCACTCAGTGGCTCTACTTCAGCCTCTCTCAGGGGAAGTTTTGTTAACCTTTCACCTGCAGACAATTACGACTTCACCAGACTGTGCAAATTATAAAAATATAGCTTAAGAACCACAAGCCAAAGTATTCAGTTTTCCCAGCCACGAGTTTTGTCATTCAAAAGCAAACCAAACACATAAGGGCAGTCCAACCTAGTCCCCACTGGAAAAATATCATGGTTTCAAGGCTAGCAGTGTGAGCACAGGAAAGCTAAAATCCTCAGTTCTCATCCTCTTTTACAAAATCTTTCTGTGGCCTTAGCAAACAAGGATAAGTCACACAAAGATTTGCTCAGCATCTGCTGATAGCTCTAAGTACTCAGCACTTTAATAAAAATAAAATCAGATTCTGTCTAGAAAGCAATCTGTTTAAGTGTCATTAATCTGGTGGTTGTTCTAACCTACTCTGCCAGGATTTCATACAAATAAACAAAGAAGTGTCATAAGAAAAGGAAATACATAGTTATATAAAATCCCTCCCTCGTTCGCAACGTGAAATGATATTGGAAAATACTCAGTTATCACCCATTGCCCCCAGGATATAAACAGAGAGTTTTAATGGATTCATGCAAGAAATTAATGGAATTCTATCTGCCGTAAACAGCACTTCTTCCTATTCTATCAAAGGCTATTTCAACATCAAGCAGCACAACTACCTCCCCTGGTGAATCCAATTTTGTATCTGCAATCAGTGCTCCCAGATGGTGGATATTATCAGTCAAGAATCTGTTTTTAATAACAACTTGTTTGATCTGTACAGCCTATTGCAAAGAGCAGATCCCTCTGGCACAAAGTACTTTTCACTAATATTTTGCAATCACCATAAAGGGGCTGTATAACCCCATCTTGAAGAGATTCTTCACAAGTTTAATTTCAAAAGAGCAAAAAACAAAACTAGATGCTAGATTAGGACCAGAAGAATGGAATGCCTTCCAAATCTTTTTAACTACGGTCATGAGTAAGAGGGGTAAGCAATAAATCCATAAATACATGCACACAAAAAAGGTCAACTAAATTTTTGCCCTTTTTTCCAGCTGTAGATACTTTTTATCTGCAGTCAGAAAACTATAGTCCTTTTTCCAGTTTCTTGTTCAGAATCAGGATTTTAAAGTCAGATAAACTTTTACCATCAGGTAAAAAAAAAAAAAATTAAAAATTACACTATGAAATGTCATTAGCCGAAGCATGAAGAAAATCTTGATGGAGTCTAGCCGAGTTTCACAAACTTCTGCCACAGGAGATGTGGTATGAACTTACCCCATGTGTGGAAAACCTTAAATACCACAGATTCTCCTGTTCTGGCCAACCCATTCAGGAAAATACATCTAATAAGAAAAGTGAACGTAACTTTTCTAGTTAAGCCTTCATGAATTTATGAAAGAAAAGTGGTCTTCCTTACTTATTAGAAGCAGCTCTTTGAATGCATTAATTCCATTAAAGCTTTTTTCCCTACAATATTACTACCTTTGAACACAGTAAGTTTCAAATGCAGAAAGAAAAAAAAGGAAGTGAAACTAAAATACATTAAGACCCAAATAAAAATTAATGAAATTACTGTCAGCTCTCTCCAACCATATTTTCACTGAGGTGGGAACCACAATTTTTAGAATGTGTTTAGTACGTGATCAGGATTTATTAATCAAGCATAGTAACTTTTGCAGCAGCAAGAAACAGAATGACTATCACCACTATTACTTCACATTCTCTGATTGGTTAATACATGAGGTCTTTTAAACACCTTTTTTTTCCCCCCCTCAGTATACCATTCAATAGTAGAAACATATTGAGATTAAATCTCTCCTTGCAGCTTGTCCGAACACGTTTGAAAGAATTTATTATAGCAAGGTAATAGAAGATTATGTTCAAGGTTTGAAGCTAGCCTGGCTCTTCGGTTTACAGATGAGTGGTGGCATTACTTTATTAGCACCACCAACAAATGCTAAATTCCCAAAGTCTGGATTTCTAGGCAACATATCTCCTGAGCCTGTTTTGACCTGAGATGGGATAACTTCTTATGCTCCATCAACTCACAGCACATTTACAGCTATCGGGAGAAGTAGGGCTCAACTTGTCAGAATCAATTACACCTACTGAAAATAATCTGTGTAATTTTTTTTATAAACTCCAAAACCAGAAAGACAGTCAAGGTTTAAAAATTGTTTGATCCTTGTTTGTTCTCCCAGTTTATGATTTGTACCAACGCAAGTCTTGCTCTGCTAGGTGCAGACCCATCCACATTGTGATGCTTAAGCTCCAGTAAACATATATATATTTATAAAATATATATGCATGTGTATAAATCAGTTTTGATATATCAATTTTGATATATATCAATATATTAAAGTCAGTTCCAAATTTCATGTTTGAAATCCAGCAGTCTGGGATCAGCACACTTTGAATTTTAATAAATCCCTTTAGGGCAATTGCAGGTTATGAATACAGAAGAAAAGTTCTGTGCACACATTTCCAGAGCTATATTCCCATTCAAGCATCCTTTATTTCCTGCCCTTCGATTTGAGTACAAAATCCCTTTCTGGATTCATTTTGATCAAACTCTTAATCAAAAACCAATGACCAGTAAAACAAAACAAAAACATTTACCTTCCTATGAATCAACTGTCTATATTAAAGCATAGCACACATCAATGCACAGCAATGTCTAAGGTAAAACAGACAGTATAAGAATTGAAAGAATTTAAGATTCCAAAAAACGACCTAAGCAGCAGTGTTCACAGACCAGATGTGTCTGGGCTGTTGATACCAACATAAAGGAAAACATATGTGTGGAAAGCAACAAGAAAAAAAATCAAGTTATCTACTAAGAACTGTCATCTAAAAGCTTGTAAGTAGGATTATTATTCTTTTATATATATATATATATAAAAGAAAGTCAAGGGATTGCGACTGAGTCATCAATCATGATAAACACTGCTCCTGGGGCACAAGGAACTCCACAGAGCAGTACGTGGCAGGTGAAGGGGCTGATCATAGAAAAGAAAAGTCTATTTAAATTGTTATACAGCTTCTCCATGGAGACATCCATCAACGTATTTTAGTTGGGAGCCCTGGGTGTACTCTTCAGAACTCTGTCATGAGGGGTTAGGACAGCAAGATGTGTGGGGTACAACATCCGCATTAGTGCCTTGATAATGCGGGGGTCTGCACAAAGCTCAGCTGCACCTGTGCAGTTCCCTCACATTCTCGTTTACGTATGTTATAGAAGTTATAGAACGGGTGGATTTGGCATCAGCACCAGAGCAGAACAGAAAAATAACTGGGTTTTGGGATAGACAGCTTCATTATCAGACACCTCCCCTAGTTCAAGGGGACACCATTTCTTCCATTTCACAGGGATGTGCAATTTGTGGAACAGAGAACTTGTGCAGCTTTCCATCGCACAACCCTGCTGATCCATTCCTTCAGTCACCATTACTCTGGGAAAGATCACTTAGAAAAGCAAGAAGCAAGCAAGAAATCCATTTAATTAAGGCGTTTCCAATGACCATAGCATTAGGTAATCTTAATATTCAAATGGTAACACACTCATCTTTCCTAGGAGCTTACTAATGTATATGAATATGAATCCTTGACATAATTTTGTCTTCCTGTTCCAGACTTCTAACAAAAGACCTCTAGGTGAAATCGGCCAACTCCATTTCTCATTTCAAGCTTATGAAATGCTGAATTTTTATTATGTCATGATACCTTTTATAAAAGCTTATCAAAACAGCAGTTACCATTAAAACAGCCTCTTCAGAGGCTCAAACCTATGCCTAGCAAAAGGGTTTATAATTATTGCTGCATTCATCAAACCCAATTAATTTAGCAAGCAAATTAGAAACACAGAAGGTTCAGCTCTTCTGGAGTTTTTCTTTACAGTTAGCCCGGCACTAGCAGAAATGGACACATTAAAACTCTTCCTAACTGCGAAGGATAAATTCCTCTCATGAGTGAAGTCATGCAGATGATTCTCAGTTGGATAGTTTTCATTTTTCATATTGATATTTGTTGTGCTCAGAGGACATTAGCAGCACAGAATGCAACGAAGGAGGAAAGCTCAGTCCACCACTGCTAATAGTTCCTAACTGCTTAAAAAAAATTGGGCACAGTTTATGTATATATACACACACACATAAATAACAGGAAAATACATATTGATAAAAAATAATGTGGCTTTGGGTAATACTTATTGGTTAAGGTGGAGGAGAGAAGGGGGGAGAGAAGTGGAAGGAGTTTCAGGGATGCCACAGCATACAAGAAGAAAGATGGGGAAGTATGATCCTGAAGCTTATCAGAAGCCTTTGCTACAGAACCACCCCCTCACATTGAAATTATTTGACCAGCCTCATCCACAATCCATTAAGGTGCACAAACAGATCCACAAGGAGAAAGATTCTGTGATGTGAGAGAAGAGAGTTTCAGTGCTTCCCCCAGCATATCTATTTATTAAATTAAAATTACCCCCTACTCCAAAATTAAAAGCTTACCAGGTTCAGCTTTCATGTACCATTCTCCCTTTAAATTATTTGAATAGATGGTCACAATAAAAAGCTATATTAATTCCATTGATAAAATGCCCCTTTATTTCAGGTAAGAAAAAAATATTTTTCCAGCCACTACCTATGGAACTGAGCAGCAACACTAAAACCAGTATAAAGGGAGCTGGAGATCTCTGTGCTTACACATTTCTGGAGTTATTTTTGCAACCCAAAAATTCAAATGTGGTCTCCAAATAAGAGAACAGAAATGGGATCAAAAACCAGAGAGCTATTTTCACAGTCAGCAGGCTTGCTGTGCACCACTGCTCAAGTCTCTTCACCCCTTTCAGCCTCACTCACTTGTATAATGGGGTTGATAACACTCCATAACCCTTACTGCGATGGGGGTAAAGCATAATAAATGTACTTTAAATAAGGCACTCATCGAAAATGCAAACTATATGATTAGTTGTCTAATGGCAGCACAGTCCCCAGCATTTACTGCCATTACCTGTGTCTCTTAGAAACATGACCCCTTAGAGGTTTGGGCTTTGAGAGCTCTAAAGCCACCTACACACTGACAGGTTTCATAGCAGTGACTTCCCTGATCTCAGCAATGAAGAAGTATATTTTTGGTGCAGAACAACCAAAATTAGTCACAAGTGACCATCACAGGATTTGCATCCAATTCCCCAGTGGAAAATATACCACAGCTGTCACACATTGGAAGAGTTCTGGTGCTTTACTGGGCACAACATAACTTCAGGCAACTTTGGCAAAGCCTTGCACAATCAAATTCCCTTTCTTTCCTTTCAATAAAACAGTCTGAATCAATGTGCTTCAAAAATTTTACAAGACTCTTAAAAAAACCCCACCAATTATGAACACAAAAGACAAACTTACGAATCTGATTCCACCGTAGTAGGTACCTAAAAAACTAAAATAGTACAGGAGGCCTTCTATGCTTTCAGCTTTCAAATTACTGACAAATTAGCAAAAGAGAGCCAAATATGAAAAAAGTTTCTCTTGACATGACATTTCTGACCTTAATTGAGAAACATCTACAGTAGGAAAATCTACCCTTTGAGAGTGATATCACCTGGTTGAATTGCTATCTATACTTAGGTTTCGTTTGTTGCTGCTATAAAGGAAACATTCAGTAAGTTTGATGTGCCTCCTATTAAAAACAAAAAAAATACCCACAACACAAGCAACACACTCAAAAAGGAAAGGAGGGAAAAAAAAAAAAATCAGCCAGGGAATGCCAGACCAATAAACTCCACCAGCAAAGAGGTAGCTGACCATTTTGTTTCTTAGAATATCACTTTCTATTTGGTGGGAAACTAAAACTAATTGCTGTCTAAAGACATAAGCACACAAAACATTTGGTTTTGGGGGTGTGTGTGTGTGTGAAGTAGATTAATTATGTTTAATGTTTGTGTTAGGTTTCGTTTTCCTTTTTTACCCCCAAACACACATTTGTTAGTTCCAACTTTTCTCCGAAGTTCAGCTGTAGTCAGACCCCACAAAGTCTGACTTATATCTGCAGAAAACAAAGGTGATTATGAGCTGGTCTAGTTCAGAAGCCTTTTCCAGCCAGTTAGCATCCCTTCCCTGATCAACCAGCCTGTCCTAGGGTTGGTACCAGCCAACTCCAAAGGACAGCAGACCTAGAACACTCCCGGAGTAGGTTCATTTTCCATCACAGGCGTCTGAGCTCCTGAGCTGTTTTCCCTTCTTTTTCACGCTGCTGAGGGATAGAATTAGAGCTCACTGTATGTACAAAAGTTTAGGAAATCTAAGCAAATAAGGAAAGAATAACTACTCTCTAACTTAAAGGATATACAACAACAAGCAATCTATGAGTTCCTTGGAATGCTCTCAGTACACATCTACCACTGAGGAAAAGTTCAATTTGACTGCTGAAACTGGTGATACTTAAACCCCTTACTCTACCATCACCACAACCCTGAAAGAAGCCGGTCAATACCACCAAGACAGGAAGGTCATTATTTGATAATTTTGATATTTTAATAGAAAACAAACTGTTGTTCTTACCTAGCAGCACAGAAAGACTGCCTACATTTTTTTTTTCCTGACGGCTTTTAAGAAGGAATTCACAGTTTAGGGTCCCAAAATAACTGTAATCCCATGCACATTAAAAATTCCCAATGCTATGACAACACAGGAGAGTTAGCAAGAGATAAGTAAATTTTGTTTAATACATTTTCATGAGAGCAGAACACATTGCCACACCAAATTCAATATAGCCAACTCCACACATTTATAAACCATGAGCAAAGCCATGAAGATTAGATTACTTTATTTTTTCTCCTTTTATTTAAAACAGAGATTCCCATGGTTTCAGGAGCTTGGATTTTAGTAAAAACAGCAAGCATTGCTCGACTCCCACCATTGCAATCAGCTTAACTGCCAAGGAAGGTAAGGCAATGCAGTCCCTGGCTCCTTCCCCTCTGTTCAGCTAAGTTAATTTGTGTGACTGCCTGCTGCCTTTTTTTAAAGCTGAGTTATTGCACCAAGTCCTGAGCTGGCTACCTGCTATCAGTGTAAAAATAGCAATAGTGTTTCCTAGGTACTGACAGATATAACCTAACACTCATTTCTTCAAGAAAAGAAAGTGTTATCCCAATCTTGCAGACCAAGTAATGCACCACTAGTTTAAATGACATGTTCAAGGTCACAGGAAAAAAAAAAATTAAAAAATTAGCAAGTCAGAGTTTGAGTCCACTTATTTTGTAACCCAGCCCAGTGCTTCTACTTGACCCACGTCTACTCTGCTGACACCAATGTCTTAACTGGAACTTGTAATACTTCAGCTTCATACTTTATCTATTATTTTGGCTATTATTTTGAAATACATAATAAACCCCAGTTATAAAAAGAAAGATCCAAGCCACAAAAAGATACTGCATTAAAATGTGTTGCTTTTAACCAGAAGCATCAATATCCATTTCACTACAGTGGGGATCCCACTAGATCCCACATAATATTCATTGTCACTGGTTGCCATTTTAAATCCCTTTTGCTAGCAGAGCCCATCAGTTTAACAGTTGATGTATAGCCGGTGGAGATTATTTGACGTATGCTGCTTCAACCTTGACTCTTTAAATAAAACAATAATTCTTATAATACTACTGAGATGGTTTCTCCAGGTAGTACAGGAATGGGTAAAGCTATCTAAATACATTCTTCAGTCTTGGCATGATCTGATTTAACCACATTTGTTAAAAAGAAGGGGAGAAATAAAAAAAAAAAAGGAAAAGAAAAAGAAAAATTACAACAAGGCTGATCACTTGATTTTATGACTGTAGCCTAAAGTCATATTAATTTTGTTCAAATTGTAGTATATGCTGGTACTAGAAGGAATTACTGCAAAAGGTTCAAATCCTAAATCAAGCACTGTTTCAAATAAGGTCACTGGTGACAGGAGGAAATATTATGAAGATGTGTAACCCTAACTAATATGCACACATAATAGAAAAGAATTGGACCTGCACCAGTATGGCAGGGGTGACCAGTACTAAATTACCTACAACTATGCAATTGTCAACTAACATTACTCAGAATTTAAAATGCAATCTGCTGAAACTTCACAATTTTTCACATTTCATAAGCTGCACTGAAGGCTTCATTCGCTGGAAATGAATGCTGTTCATGATATCAAGTCTGACCTTCCATTCCTCTTCTGTGTCTTTCTGTACACTTTATGCCGTTACTCGAAAGCATCACCTACACTCCAAGAGTTATTTAACATTGCTACAGTAATGCAGAGCACTTAGTTTCATCATCACTGAAATTATGAATTGCTGAAAGAAGTTGTGATTTAGTAATATTTTCAGTCAGAGCTGTTGAGATATTACATTGAAGCGTTAGTTTCCTCCCAGAAACCAAACAAGAACACTCTGAATTGACAATATTACAGCAAAACCTAAATGAAAAAACCAACACTCCTTTACTTCCGTTCATGGTCACAAGGGAAGTCTGGCAGTTTTGTATATCCAGCATTCAAGACTAAGATAATCACAGCATCTCCATTTACCATATGTTAGATAACACTCAGGGAGATGGTGCTTCTCAAACTGAACTCAGTCTTTACTAGGGGGACTCATAGATACGCCACAGTCACAACAGCTCACTTCCAAGCCATACCTACACAGATTGACACCCTATGGACTATATATCATAATGCATTGACTCAGTTTGGATTGTTATGTGCACTGGAAATATTTTACCCTGAGAACTGAGACATAAGTGTCCGGCTGTAGTCTTTTAATTTTGAATAGAAGAAACTAGCCCTGATAGACTGCTTTGAGTAACCTTGGTTTGTACAAATAAGAGGGACTAAGTATGAGCTAAGCGGGAACAGAGAGGAGTCTCTAGAGATCAGCCAGATCATGCCAGTTCTGCAGTTGCCAGCTCAGCAGAGCCTTGTATTCTGAGCCAAAGGTAAAAATACACTGCAAGGAAGACTGTGGGCCTTCCTCCAGAAGACCCCAGCCCACGAACCGCCAGACAACAATGCACAGGCGTCAATGGGAGGAGATTTATGATAATAAGTTCCCAGA
>JAAGNO010001663.1:0-22747 GCA_033439905.1 Ceryle rudis
TGAGTCATGGGCAAGGCATCGGTGGGCCCATTAACAGAGAGGACTCCTCCCGCTGCATGTGAAAAAGGGTGTCCTGGGCAGCGGCTACCAATGATTTGTTTTGAGCAATGACATAGGGGGGTATAGAATACACAGGTTTGCTTCTACCCATATAATGATAAGCAGGTCCCAGCCCCTCTAACTATGACATTAACGTCAATGCAAGAATTCCAGAAAAAGAGAATACTTTTTTTATCTTTTAGTAAATCTGGAGCCTTACAAATACTTCCCATTTGCTCTATTGCACTTAAGTTTTTCACAGAACTGGAAATATTTGTGTCTTCATTGGAATTGGATGTAAAAGAAGACTTAATTAGTGGTATCTTAACTTCTAGAAACAACTTCAGTAAATGCTGGAAGGTAATGAGGAAACACTTGGTTACCATTCTTGCTTGGTCCATCACCAAGAGGAAAAAGTTGGAAGCCTTTGTAAAATCTAACTTACATTTTTGTCAAGTCACATATTCTAGAGATACTAACGTATATTTTTTCAAATGTCCCTGAACTCCAGCATGTTTTAATTGTCTGGAGATGCCTGGACATGTGTGCTACACTAGTTTACTGTCTGAGAATTTTCAGAGGTGTTTATGGACATCTAGGAGATAGGATTAAAAGTTGGCTTCTGAGATTTGTCCTGATTGCTATCACTTGGAATTCCTAGACTGAGTAATGGAAGAATTAAGTACTTTATTAAAAAAACAAAACCAAAACCAAACAAACCAAAAGCACACCCCAAAAAAAAAAACCAACCCCAAAACCACCGCAAAAACTCAGCCCCAACAAACACTAACAGTTTGCAGGGTAGCAATATCTACGTGTTCAAACAAGCTGTTGAATTGTTTGTCTGTATGTGCAGAAACCAGATCTTTTCAAAGAGAATCAGGAGTCCTTGTGCGTTCTTAATTCCACTTGTTGGTTGATTGATTGATATGAAATTGTACAACACAAATAATTTTGTAAGTCCACAGTCATTAAACATACGGGTAACAGAGATGGTCTGTATTTGTTTTAAGCCTGTCCCATAACTACTGTAATGGGTAAGGTTCAGGACTAGACTATGACTAAACTTCTCTCCTTATTAAGGAAACGTGTCTGAAAGGAAGTTGAAGAGAGGCGGGTATTGGTCTCTTCTCACAAGTCACAACTGATAGGATGAGTGAAATTACACCAGGAGAGGTTTAGGTTGGACATTAGGAAAAACTTCTATACCAAAAGGGTTATCACACTGGAACCGGCTGCCCAGGGAGGTGGTTCCATCACCATCCCTGGGTGTATTCAAAAGCCATCTAGATATGGTGCTTAAGGATATGGTGTAGCAGTGGCCCTGGCTGAGTTAGATTATGGTTGGACTTGCGAATCTTAATGGTCTTTTCCAACCATAGCAATTCTGTGATTAAAATAGGATGAAGTGGAGACACCTGCAATCTTTCTCTGTGATGTGTTACCAAGGAGCTGATGGTTAACTGTGGGCTGCGAGGAATATTTGTATCAATTACAGCTAGACAAAATGTTGTATTGAACCAGGAAAAGACAGAGGATGTGAGAGTAATGAAATTTTGGAGGAAATCACATTCAATTGGTTTTCTTTTTGAAACTGTATTTTGGAGACAAGTATCAAGTAAAATATTTTTTTTATGCATTTGCCTGGAACAGAGCAAGAGGAGGGAAGGGGGAAAGGGAACAGTCTTACATAGTAAACCAATCCAAGGGAGGGAATAATGGAGGAATCTCCTGTCAATAACTGTCTATCATCTTTGTCACAACCCTTTTTTTTTTTTTTTTTTTCTTTTTTCTTCTTCCCCCATTAGTTTCAAACAACAGCCCCCTCACAGAAAGCTATTTTGTAGAAAAATGGAGAAGGGCTGGCAGAAAGAGTGTAGAAATGGTGTAGTCATGTCTTTGCACTAATGCTTTGTAAGTTTAGCTTCTTCACACTTTGGCATTGCCATGGCCAAAGTAAAAGCATGTCCCTGTTCTTGCTTCCACAAAACTGTACTACTGCCTTTCTTTAGCCACCTTTTCAGTGGTTTTGTTGTTTCACTGTGAGCCTACACCCCCTTTATTTTTTCACCTTCCTGTTTTCAAGCCTTTGCCTTTATTTGAACATCTGCAGATACATTAGCCTGGACCAATTATAAACAAAGGGGGGGGAAGGGAATGTTGTTTCTTCTTGCCTTGTTCCCTATCATAGTTGAATGTTTTGTTACCCTTTTAACTATGGGTATAATGAGCAGGCAATTCCCACTCCTTTGCAGAGGCATGCGGAGTTCTGTTTAACTCTTGCGGGTAACTAGAACAACACAACAAAAAAGTGCCTGAGTTATTTAATCTGCCTGCAGCAAAAAAATGCCCCATCTGAGAAACTTTTGCAATAGTGAGAGGAGGACTTAAAATTCAGCAGCCTCTATCCTGTCTAGTACCCTGTGGTTAATGATGGTAGTGCATGTTTCCCAGGCAGATTTTGAGTATAATATTATATGACTGTTGGCTGGGCTCTTAGCTTACTGGGCGTTCAGTCCATTAGGAGGTTGGATCTGTGCAGGTCAGTGTGTGACATGAGTGCCTTGGTCTGGATTGAGCTTGCATGGTATGATGCTGCAGTCCTCCCTTTCTGAGGCTTGGTCACCTCATAAACAACCGGCTTTGCTTCTCATTGTGCAATTTTGGCCAAATGTTTCCTTTACTTTTGCTTCTACCACACAGCACTGTCCATACTTGCGCATCCAGCTCCACTCTTGATGCTTGAGTGCATGAGAAAGCGTGCACCTGAGAGGGATGATGCTCAACGCTCCTCCTACCCAGTTTTGGATGCTTTGAAAGGCTTCCTGACTCTTGTTTCTGAGGCTTTTCTGAAGGAAGGTGGAAAAATGACCTGCCATTTGAACTGAGTTACTGGGATAGGTCTATGAATTATTTATGACTTTGTCTCATTGAGAAAGTAAGGAAGTTGAGATTGCTGATCTTCTCCGTGAAGGCTAGTTTTAGTGTTCCTGGGTTTCCTCTTCCCTGTGCTGCATTTTCCTCCTATGGCTACTTATGCTCTAGCTGCCCTATTTTGAGAACTGTTTCTATTCAGTACGTATAGGTGCCATAGTTTCCAAATACTCATTAGTGTTTACATTATAAATATTGTTACATTTATAAATTGGAAATCTCATTGTCAGTTTGGTACTTCACATACTGAGATTTGGAAGACTAAGCTTTAATATGCATATTTAAAAAAGAAGGAAAAAATCTATTATTTCATATGATAAATGTCTGTGGTAGATAATACTTTAAGAAGAATTTGTCATAGTATTGGTCACCAGGTGGCACTGTTACATATAATGTTGATACATGGTAATTGTTACAGAGTATGTCTGACGGTTGGGATAAAGACATTTTTCTGCTGTTCTGTCTGGAACTCTATAGACATTCATGTCACTGTAACTTTTTCATCCTACTTCTTACACCATAGGCAAATACTCTTAACTTCCAAGTTAATTGTGAAAAAGGTTAGTGTAAAGTAGTTTAAAAGAGTAATTATAGTAACATTTCTGCATTACTTGTTGTTTAAACAGTATCATAGTACATTTCTGTTGGGGCCTATTCTTTTTTTACACCCCACCCCCTGTTTAGACATCTCTTATATACAGATCTAGACAAATCTATTTAATTCACAGAATAAGCATTTGCATTTCTCTACCCAAGGTTTTCATGCAGTTTAACCCCTCTAAATTCCTTCTTTGGTATTTTGTTATGCAGTCTGGTTTCCAGTGTCTTTATGCCACACTTAAGAGTACACTTCTCTGCCACTGAAAGTGGCCCTGTTGCTTAACTCTCCTGTGAATCTGAAAAGTAATGTTCTGATGTTCTTGGTCTGCTGAAGCTGTAAAGCGTTTTACTGTTCCCTGTAAATGTCGTCATGGCTGTACCTTAGGGAGTTTACAGTTGTATTTTTAAAAAGGATTCATCTGAGATCCTGACTGAATAGAAATACAGCAGGCTTCCTTCCCAGAGATGCTTCTGCACAGGCAAGTACTGAATGCTGCAACCATGTGTGAAGTTTGAGAGCAGTCAAGTTTATGTTTAAAACACGTGGAGGAGTTTAAGTTTGTGGCTCACATGAATCACCAGTGCGCTGTGCATGCTGCTTTTCACAGTTGGGAGTGTGAGAAGATAAGAGATGCTCAGCAGTCAACATAGTCAAGACAACAGATGTCGATTTACCTAGGAGAGAGTCAAGGACGATGAGAAAGAAGATTAAGGGGGTTCCATCTGTTCGGGTCTTTTGTTTGTTTGGGGTTTTTTTGGCAGCTGTGCTGGCACCATTTGTGGTATTGTGTTGGGACTACAAGGCCCTGCTGTTCATGGTAAGATGTATGTTCTCTTACCAGACATAGAGTACTGAGTTGTGAAATCACAGTAGCATTTTTAGTAGTGATATACTGTTGAAATCTTAATGGTATTTGCATTTCCCTCTTGCACAGATATAATTAATGACCTCTGAAGTACTCTTGCCTTCTGAAGCATCCACAGTATTTCTGCACTCTACTACAGATCTGCTAATCTTTCTAACCTGTGGTTCATCCTTTGTAACATATTTTTTTAATAAGAAGATTTTCTTTTTAGCTTTGACAATGACAAGGGAATGGTAGCCAAGTAAATATCTCATTTATATAAAAGCAGAAATAATTGGGAATGTGGAATTTCTTGTGCAGAAGTTGCTCTGTTTCCTGCAATAACTAGCTTTGCAACTGGCCTGAGCTGCTAACAGCCACCAAACTTGGTATTATATCAACAGCAGGGATTTTTAGTAAGCTGATCTGATAAGGTTTCTCCCCAAAAGAGGCTAAACCAAACCAAACCAAAAACCCACACCACAAACAAACACACCCCCACCCCCCAAAAAAACCCAACCAACCCATAAAAACCTCATAAATGTTCCCAAGTGGAAAGATGCTACAATCACAGATAAGCACCCAGGACTCAAGTTTTTAAACAAAAAGCATTGTTCTTCACTGGATTAGAAGTCTGCTGTGCCAGAAGGTTTCATGGGGTGACTGTTGCATGATAAAATTACAAAATTTAAGAATTTTTCCACAATCTGATGCTTATTTGGAGAGAAACACAGACATAAAAGGTGGTGGGTCACTGTACGTTCTAGAGATGTTTACAAAATTTCTAGCTAGGGATTGTTCTCTTGCAAAGTTTGCTCATTCCAGTTCCCCTAATTCTGTTTTGGAGTGGTTCTTATCTGTAGAACAAATTATAATCTGTGACTACAATCAAAAAAGATCAGTGCAGTTTGAGAAGAAAACATCCAAACCACCCAACCTCCTATCAGATTAATTTTTCATCATTTTTATTGTATACAAATTGCAGTGAGTGTCTCCTGCTATTGACATGTCTCCATAAGACTGATATGTCTTACTCAAACCTTTGGCATTTCATTTTAAACTGTAGTGACCTCTATGCATCCTGCAAAATAAATGTTTTCATTATTTCTACTGATGTTTTTACATGCTTCATAGAGGAGGCACCATAGGAGATAAATTTTAAAGCCTTGGTAACATGCCTAGTCTACTGAACTTGGCTTTTAATACTTCAGTTAGATTTCCAAAAGTTAGTTAATTAGAGCCTTCAAACAAGACTGGGTAATTTAAATGAATAAAATGTTTTCTAAAGTAAAAATACCGATATCTCAGATCTCCCTAGAAGGTGATTTGAGAGTAAAATAATATTTTAATAATTAAAAATAATGCAAGTATAGTAGCAGGCATTAATCTCAGAATTAAGTGGCATCATTCTTAGAAAAACAAGAGGGTGAGATGTAATTACAGCTACAGGGCATATTACTGAAATAAAGTAATCTAGTCCAAGGTGATTGAAGTTATGCATAAATTATGGGATTGTAAAGTCAAGTCTATTGCTTCTCTAATAATATTTTTTTCTGCAATTAAAATTGGGGCTAGAAAGCTTACGGGGATAGATAATTACTCACAATTAACAGTCTGATGATGTGAGATGCTGAGGTCTCTCCGCTCCTTAAGAAATTACTGAACTGTGGTTGGTTACCAGTTTGCAGGTCTAAAGCCTTTAACAGTGAAGTGATGATCCAGATGTGATACGTGAAATGGCTCCTTTGGTGCCATGTGCAGAAACATCATGATTAGCCAGGTATTGTCCTGATGAACAAAACACACTTCCTTTAATAAACAGAAAATATACTTATCTATTTTAGTTGGAAAAATATTCTTCATATATAGTTATCCATTGACAAGCATCTTGAATCCAAAATGTTCTTAAGCATTTACTTACATTTAGTTAATTGAATCCCTATTTGGTCATTTCAATAGTATACCTTATTTTGAAAGATTGTGGATCTAATGTCTATTTAGTCAATAGAAATCAATGGCAGATTATCAATAATTCAAAGTAGTCTGACTGGGTAATGTTACTGGCTTTATCTGACCAAGTGAGCATGTATTTGCAGGACATGATATGGAAATTACTGAGCATTGTACTTTATGTACTTTCAGATCTTCCAAAAGATATAAGAACTTCAAGTTCTTACTTTGAATTTTACAATTTGTTTCAAGAAGCTTGGCCATTAATAATGAAATTTTAAAAAAACTGTGGCCTCTTTTAAAAGGTTTTGTCTGTCATGTCTCTACACGGGTGCTGCATTTACCCTTCTTTCTATTTGGGATGACCTGGAAAAAAACTGCTTTTTCATCAAGAGCAGACATGTATTTTCAAAGCTCTGTGGATAAAGGCTGTGGACCGTTGCTTTCTTTTCTGTCCCAAAGCTTCAGGTTCCCATTAACTGAGTTGTAAGGATTATATAGTTTAGGTTAATTCCTAACTATATTGTGCAAAGAATTAGAGGGTAATGCTTTTGTTACTATTATAGTTTCGAACACTAGGAGAGAAATCAGATGCGTGTGTCAGAGGTCATGGGCACAGTAATACTGTGCTCAGTATGGGAGAAATTAGGAAGTTTTAGCTTCAAGGTACATGAAATCTTCCTACTTAGGAGAAATGAGAAAAGAGGACCAACTTCAAGAAAAAAAGTTATGTAACTACAGGGTTGAGTGTCTAATGAAACACTATTAACAAGATGGGGAGATAAAAAGTGGTAGGCAGATTAAAGGATAAGAAAGAAATGATGAAGTAAATGGATAAAAGTAATGGACAGCTACAAGGGATTATTATGAAGAATTGATTCAGACATAAAAAGCTGAAGCGAGAAGAAAAGATGAAAATTTTGGATTAACATCTGAGAATTTGATTTTGAAGGTAGTTAGTGGTAGAGTTTATATAGATTAATTTAACTGTAAAAGGGATTTATACAAAATTCAATAATAAAAATAAATTAAGTCAAAATAAACAGCTCTCATAACATACTAAGCAAATCACCCAACTGAGGGAGAAACCAAATAGCTTTACATAACTGGCACAACTTAAGAATTTTAGATTAATTTTCTGCAGCTTGTTCTAATTGATAATTCGTAAAAAATGAGATGTGTCCTTAGGAGCTGAAAACCCATCTCTGTAGCATCTTCAAGGGAAGGATTCTTGTTCTGTTTGAACAATGTGAGCACATCAATGGATCTGTGATTACTTAATTTCTTTTTGCCATTTTGTTTGTTTTGTTTTTAACGCATTCACACAATTGTCTTTATGTTTTCTGACTGTTGTGAATTATTTCTATCACCACAGCACCTAAAAATGTAGGTGGTTGTCCTCAGCCTGTTTTTAGTAGGTTGTGTGCAAACACAATCCAAAGGGATCTAATAGTCATGGAGATGGTGTTTGTGAGCAACTGCAGCAACTCATTACATTGCAGCCTCCCCCCCTTAGAGCCATTTCATGATAATCCCATCTAAAATCATTGCAACTGAATGTAGGAGGGGATTTTGCTGCTGCTTTAGTGCAAGCCCAGTGTTCAGTTCACTTCCTTGGTAGTTCAAATTGGTCTTTATGCTCAAGTGACTGAATTGGAGCTTCATGCTCTGGATGAATCATCTAACCAACCATTCCCCAACAGAGTGAGTAGTCGTGCTGCCCTCTTCACCCCCCGAGCAGCTCTTTCCGCCTCCTTTGTGCCAGCAGTGGTGTCTGTATGAGTGCTGTCACTTAAATTAGAGGCGACTCACAGACCTGAACTGGCAGAAAATGAGCAGTTCACTGCAGCATGAAACCAGTGCCAGTGCTGCTGCCAGGAAGGAAATGGGTCTTCTCCTGAGTGCGCTGTTACAAGAATCCTAGTGGCTCCCAAACTGCCAGCCTGCAGTATCAGAGCACAACACCTTAAGTAACATTCTCAGCTAAAGGGTTAACACTACATGTGAAGACAGAGGAACATGATATTATTTAGGGTTGCAAGCCAAAACCTCCAGCCATTATTATTCTAACTACCCAATTGTAAAGTCTACTGTACAGCAACACAGTTCAGGTGTTAAGTGGGTGAAAATAGATTGAGAAAGAATTCCATTCTGGCTTTATTTTGTACCATTGTAGCAAGTATTAAAGCTGCTCTCCAGCCTATGTAATACTTCTTGCATTAGCTGTCCTGTTCTAATAATAGCTCATTTTAGGGTGCTGTGGGAAAAGGTTTATTTGAGGTCTTTCTGAGTTACAAAGTTAAAACTTGAAATGACAACTGATAAACCAAAATGCATAAACCAGATGATTATAAAGTGGGAAAAAGAAGAGCAAAATACTTTGCTTGGGAAATGAGCCCAGTCGGTGTAAGACTATTAGAATACTGCCTAACGTGACAGTTTTTGTCAGTTCAGACTCTCGTGGGTTGCGACCTGCTGTGCTCCACGAGCTCTCTGCGCCCCCCCCCCCCCCCCCCCCCCACCCCCCCCCCACACCACACACCCCCACACCACACCCAACCCCCCCGCCAAAAAATTTAGCACACAGCCTCAAATTACACAGACCAGATTTTCAGCCCAGCTGCAGATGGTTTGGTTTTTTTTTTTTTTTTTTGTAGAGAGGAATAAAACAGTTGCCATAATAGCACGTTCCTGGGAATTACCGCCGCTGTTGCTACAGCTGTAAACACAAGGTCACTAAAACTGACAATGACAAAATGGATATGGATGCTGTATGACTGGAAAAGCTTTGTCCAGCTACTTTCTCAGGTAGAGGAGACTAGTTCTACCATTTACAGTAGGTGGCGGATTTTTCGTTGACAAAAGAGATGTTATCGCGATAGCGAGAGGGAAAAAAAACCCCACAACTAAAAGCTTCAGCCGGAAAAAGAAACCTAGAAAAAAAAAAATTTTACAAGCAGTTTTAATTAAACTCTGACTTGACAGCGACTCGGCAGAGACTGCCCTAACAGCCCGAACTACTTCTGCACGTTCGCGACAGGGCTGTATTTCCCTGCGGGTAGAGAAGCCGGAGGAGAGGCAGCGGTGGGCGCAGAGCTGCTGCGGCGCCAGGGACGGGGTGGGGTGCCCCGGGCCCCCGCTGGCTTCGGAGAGGCTTCTCCCCAGCGCCCCTCCGGCTCGCCGAAAGCAAAACCAACTCGGAAAAGGATGGGGAGCTTCTGCAAACGGGGAGAAACTCCAGCGGCCTCGCCACCTTCTTCCCTCTGCTGTTAGGCGACCTTCCTCCCTTTGCTGACCTCCTCCACCTCCTTCCTGGGTGGCCGGTCACATTGCGGGACCGCAGGCAGAGGCCAGCAGCCCTCGGGAACGGCGGGCCTGGCAGCACCTGGCGGATCAAGAGGCGCAGCCGAGGCCACGTTGTATTTTGTTTGGAACCCGGGGCGGTGCCGCCCCGCCCCTTGCCCGGGGGTGGCCGAGCCGCGGAGCCCGCTTGGGGCGTACCCGCTCCGCTCCTCCCCGGAGCGTTGAGGAGGGGGAGGGTGATGAGGGTGACTCGGCCGTCCTTCCCTCCTCGCGGGATGACCCCGCGCGGGTAGGCAGGGAAGGCGGCGCGGCTCCGGGGACGTGCCCGGCGGGATGCGCGCTTAGCGGCGGCCCCGGCCGAGCGCAGGCCCCGCCGCCTGCACCTGGCGTTGGGGGGAAGCGGCCGCAGAGCTACGCGTTTTCCGCCCCGAGACCCGCCATGGAGAAGCGAGGGGAGGGCGAGCCGCTCTCCCACCCCTTGGAGCCGGAGTCCGAGCCGCAGCCGGCACCGCCGCCGGGGGAGAAGCGCTTCAGGCTGTGGTACGTGGGCTCGTCGTGCCTGGACCGGCGGACCACGCTGCCCATGTTGCCCTGGTTGATGGCCGAGATCCGCCGCCGCGGGCAGCGGCAGGAGCCCGGCGGTGCCCTGGGCAGCGGGGTGCCGGCCCGCGAGGTGCTGCTGCTGCTGGGCTCGCCCACCCTGCGCTGCGTGCCAGCCGGACCCGCCAGCCCCGGCCGCCCCGCCGGTCCCAGCCCCGCCGCCAGCCCCGGCCGTCCCGCCAGCCCCGCGCCCGCCGTCTTCATTTTCGAGCACAAGCCGCAGCACATCTCCCGCTTCATCCACAACAGCCACGACCTCACCTACTTCGCCTACCTGATCAAGGCGCAGCCCGACAACCCCGACTCCCCCATGGCCTGCCATGTCTTCCGGGCCACCGACCCCAACCAGGCGAGTGGCGGCGGGGGCAGCGGGAGGGGGCGCTGCCCGGGATCCCCCCGCTTTGTTTCTCCCCCCTCTTTTGCCTGACGGGACCCCAGGCGCTGCCCTCCTCAACGGCAGAGGGGGTTGGTGTGCTCGGTCGGGGCAAGGCAGCGCTTGCGGGACGTTGCGGGACCATCACCTCCCACACGCCCACCCGCGCAGTGGGGGGAACCTGACCGGGGCCGGCCATGCCCGCTGGGCTTTCCCCGGGGCCGCCGTCCCGGGGCTGCACCTGCGCTGCACCGCGCCGAAGCGCTCGGGCAGCTGCGGGGTCCGCGGGGGGGTGGGCATACCATCCTGCGTTGTCTTTGGGTGCTGTGCCACCCCCTGTCCCGAAGTACACGGCGCACACACCTGGGTGGCCAACCTCCGCAAAACGCGGGTGCACTGGGGGATGGAGCCCCTTTCTTTCTTCCCGGTCCCCCTTCCGCGGGGAGGCCTCGCATCCTGCAGTGGCTCAGTGCAAGTGCACCTTGTGCTCAGTGAGCAAAATGCAGAATTTTTGTTAGACTGCCCTTGGAGCAGTGTCCGTCTTGGAAGCAGATCACGTAACGAGAGCTGTACTGTCACGCAGATCCCCAGTGGTGTGGAAACCATCATTTGTGACCAGTGGGCCCTGTTTTGCTCCCAGGTCATGCTAAGGACACCTGGCTGTTCTTAGGCACACTCTGTAGCGCTACAAACAACCCTAGGTTTGGGTGGAGACATTGTTGATAAAGTGCCAACTGGAAAAAAAGCTCTAACAGTAAGACTGTATTTTCCTGACTTTTCTAACAGGCTTGGCTCATGCATCAAATGTGTAGCAGACTTCCTCCTCCGTGTTGAGAGTATGTGAGTGATGGCGATGTGATGAGTAGGTCTGATTGTTGATTTAGCATGGTGGCAGTGAGAAAAAGGCCTTTCAATAACAGTACTTTCATTGAGTTAATTAAGACACCTTTCCCTCAGTTTTCACAGATGTGTATGGAGGTAAAATGTGTGCAATTAGAAATGCTGGATTTTACCAAAACCACTTAGCTGACTTACTAGCTCTACTGAACAGTTGCTTGGAATTCTTCTGGGTTTGATTTTTACTTTTTTTTTTTTTTTTTTTAAGTGAAGAGGTTAGGAAGGATTAAGCAAATAACTATTAATTTTCTTTTAAACCAACGTACGGACAGAGATTATGACATGGGAGGGATTTAGATTGTGTACATAGCTGTGGCTTGAGCCACCATCAAAAGTAAGACAGGCGGTATCCCAAGTGGAGGTATTTACGCTTAACTTATTGGCAAGTGCTGCCACTGTTGTGCTCTGCCAGGAGGGAGCACGCGGAATGAGCATGAAATGGAAGGGATCACTTCTGGCAAGGGAGGAGCCAAAATGTCCTTTTAGGAGTCTTGACCGTATGGACTGAAGTGACCCTCTCACGGACTGAAAATTCCTGCTGTTGGCAGAAGATGCTGAATCAAATTTATTTCTGGGGTAGATCGGCTCCGGTGCCGTAAGTTGGTAAGACAACCTCATTCTGTAAGATAGTGGATCCCTATTACTCTTGTGAACATGCAAAATACTATGTACATTTACACTTCGGAGGCTGTTTCTAACTACACATCTTACCTATATGTCTTCCCTTTTTTTCTTGTAGAGGAAAATGTTATGTTAATGGAATTAAATCCAATTGATACGATAGGTAAAGAATTCCTATTGAAGGAAGTTACTGATGTGAACGAGTTCCCTTTTATAACCCCTGTCTTGTTCTGACAATACAGTCTAAATTTTGTCTGTCAACCATGTTATCATTACCAAAGAATAAGTCCCTTGCATGAGGGTTACTCAGCACATGATTTTCAGACAAAGAACTACAATAAGAGTAGTAAATGCAGCAATGTGACTCACAAGTATCTAACAGGCAGGTTTTCTTGAGGTATCAAAAGGAAAAGAAGGTGGATTTTTTTTTCCCCTCCTGAGATTTGTTAGCCATTGTTGATGCTTAGTTGGCTAAATCCATGCAGGTTTCTAGCTGTTTATCTGTGCTTAAGCCTAGTCCTGAGCAGATGAAATCAGGCTGCAGGTTGCTAGCTCTGAAAATCTTCTTTTGAAACTTTTGATTGTTATAAAATAGATGCTATTCTTGCAAGCTTTCAAGATTTTTAAGTATGTCCTTCTGTTTCATATTGGTTATGTGAGCTTCATAGTGCATATTAGCTTAGAAAGTATTTTTCACAGCTGTTATTTTAAGACAACCTCATTTTCCACTTAGGCCACAGTCACTTCCAGCCAATGTAAGTTAGTACCATTACTGAGGGAAGTGATCCTGTCTTCTTCAAGCCTCGACCCCTCATTTCTTCCTCTCAACTTCATCCTTGTGGCAGCATAGCCATTTGTGCAGCTGCCTGGTAAACAGGATCAGGGAGCTGACTGGCATTAAACTTACTTTTCCCCCACCTTTGCTGGTTTGGTTCCAAACCTCTTCCCTTGTTTGCTTTACTATGCAACGCTTATACCTTTCGCATCAAGACATGCAGATTGTAGGCACAAGGTAGCAATGGGTGGCTAAGGGGGAGGGTCAGATAGCCTTTCCAGAAGCTAGACTGATGTCAGACTATCCAGAGATGACTGCACAGCTGTGCTGTCACCCATCTTGGAGGTTTTAAATTCAGCAGCATGCTAAGGTCACTCTGGAAGGAAGGAAGAGTACGGGAGATGTCATGTCTTTGAGTTAGAAGAGACCTAGCTGTACTTTTTAATGATGAATGTAAATTATGAAAGTGAGAGGATAACAATTGACTACCAAGAGATTAGTGCTAGCACAGTAATTCAAAAAACAGTGTAGGTGAGAATGAAAATTTTGGCATTGAGCTCATTGCTTTGCCCACCAGTGGTATTGCACAGTGGCTAGGATGCCCCATGTGTTTACTGTGACCACAAAAGGGGCTGTTATTTGCCAGTCCCTGCAAATTTCTTTCACAGATGACCAATAAAAAGCCAATACCGTATGTGTGTACTCTGAAAACATCAGGGAAGATAACATCTTTTAATGTTATTTGGCATCACTGAAGAAAAAGGAAAGAGTGATGTGGCACGAAGCACCTTCACTTTTTAGTTCAAAGCCTGCAAATTGTAGGTAGAGCTGAAAAGTAGGAGCCAGTGGATTGACTCTTGTTCTGGAGTGGTACTTTGGCACAGTGTCAAACCCAGAGCTCAGTTATCGATATGGGTGTGGATGCTAAGATACTTTTATCAGGGGGTGTGTGTATGTCTTCTTTCTTTTGCCCTTTAGTTACAAGGGGATAGAAGACTTACGGAGACATTTGGCTGGTGAGGATGGGAACAGAAATTTTTCCACAGAATTACTACAGTGTTTGCTTCTCCTTATAATTTTTCAAAGCAGCATTCAGCTGAAGTGGATGGGGGTAGTTGTCTGTTCAGTGCTGGCTAGTAGCTTCTGAATAGCAGCCAGAGATTTGTTAGTTTTGCATTGCTGTCACTTGAGAGTTATCTACAATGCATGGGGTCTGTCTGTAGACATCAGATGACAACATTGTCTCATTTTATATTTGGCAGATTTTCTTCACAACCCCAGGAACAGTTGTTTGTGTGTTTGTTTGCTTTTTGCCTTTTTTTTTTTTTTGAGCATACTTTTTGTTTGTTTGTGTGTTTTTTAAGTGTATTTGTTTGGGTTTTGTTTTGTTAGGTTTTTTTTCGTTTGTTTATTTGTTTTTTTCCTCTTAAACCTTTTATGAGTATATCAGGCATACCCTTTTCCCAGCCATGAAGAAAAGCCCTTTTGATTAGCATTTTTAAGCTCAACTTCCACACATTTTTACCATGAAATAGTGATTTTATTCTATAAACCAGATTTTAATTGTACAAAATGAATCAATTCTGTTTGACAACTGCCTTGAGTTCCCTGCTCTCTGGAGGAGAGGTTTATGGACTAATCTCTTTCAGCACTTTTTTATTATTATTATTATTAAGCTGATCTAGAATGTGCATTTTCTTCTTGAAACATGAATAAGCATGATTGTGGGGATTTTTTTTTTTAACCTTAACTGGCTTCCTAAATCTAATTATGCTGTAATTGATTCTTATTAGTGAAGGTAGTTGTCTCCTCCAGTTAAGCAAGAACTTACTTGGTGCATTTTGTCTGTCTTCTAGAAACCTTGTCAGCAATGATGTAAACATATTGTTATGAGGTTTCAAAACTAATCCAAGCTGTCTGTGAAAGAAAAATATTTTGGTGCACAGACCTCAGTAGGATTTAGGTCTTGTGTGTATAATCTGGAGCTGTGGCATTGTGCTGCAACCACATGTTGGGGGGAACTAGGTTGCCTCACGGCGAAGCAGAAATAATGGAGCATTTTGCTGACAAAATAAGCTGTGGTAAGAACTGGAGAGGTAGAGGGTCAGAACCAAAAGCTGGCAGTAGGCTGCTTGTAACTCAAATCCATGCTCTGTCATTGCTGCATGGGCTAAAAGTCAGAAACGTTTGTCTATTCCAAGAGTGTGTTAATTGTCTGTTAGATAATCTGTTTTTAGTAAAGCAAGGCTGTAAAACAGTTTATTCTGAAAAACAAGGCATCAGTATAAAGTCTTTCATTTTAGCTATTCAAAGAAGCCTTTTATGCTGTAATAGTACCACGTTCTGCAAAGCTGCTTATTGAAGAATGTATGCTAGAAATGTTTGAAGAAGAAAGTTCGTGAACTTCACATTCATAATTCTTTTGTGCTTTGATTTTTATGTGACACGGGAGCATGAGCTGAATGTCTTGGCACATTAAGTATGTATGTACAGCATTGTTGCATTTCATATTAAAATGTTGCATGGGTTGAGTCATCTGATAAGGTGTTTTGAATAAGTATAACAGATGTGTTAAAAAAGGTGGGCTCTGGGTTTTGAAGGATTCTGCAGGAAAACTGAGACAAGTAGAGTTTGGTTGCTAGACAGACTGGAGTGCACTTTGCTGAGGAAAGAGGAAACACAGTTTTCCATGAGAAAGATAGGTTGTCCCACTTTTAGCAAGAAAACAAGTCTCGGAGACACCAAAAAAATTTTTTCTCTTACGTTTGTGTGGGTCAGAATTTCATTCATGGGGTGAGAAACTGAAAAGCAATGATTCAGTACAAAGGGTGGATGTTAAAGGCTTGTGATGAATGCAAAATTGTTCAGTGAGTGGCCTCATTATCTCCAGTCTACATGGGCTATACAGCCTCAGATGAAAAGTCTTGTGCTCTCTCTTTTTTTGCTGGTGTGCTTTTGTTTGTTTATTTGGGTTTTTTTCTTGGTTTGTTTAATCGGTGTCTGAATTAAGATTTGGGAAGTGGAACCGAAAGCTGCGAGCTTAAGGTTTCATTTTTGTTTTCTTTGATAGATTTAGCACTTTTTTTTCTGAAAATGAGATCGCTTTTCATTTTAGGCTTGTAAAGCTATCTTCTAAGTTGCGGTTTTGAAGATCTTGTTCATAATAACTTTTTCCCATGCCCCAAAGAGAAGAAATAATAAAAACATTAGAATTGCTAACTGTTTCTAAAAGGGGGTATGTAGTCTTTTTCTCCCTGATTAATGTTTAGGAGAGGAAAGGGAATGGTTTTAAATACTCTTATCTATGGTGTTCATAGAAAGAATTAATTCATTTTCCCTTTTGCAGTTCCTGAAAACCTCCCCATTGTTTAGGGAGTAGAAGCAATATTACAAAGGGTTGTATTTTCAGAAAGGCAAAATAAAATTTAGAATGATAAATACATTAAATGAGAGTGTCTGTAGGTAATACAGTGACTGGATAAGAAGGCAGTTTTATTTAAAGAAAGGAGCTTGTATGCATCTGTACACACCAAATCAAGGCTTCTCTTCTGATTATCTGTTTGTTCTTCCCCCCCCCCAAATTTCCAAATGTAGACACAGTTCCTTTTAAAAATAATTAAATAGAACACTGACTTCCAAAAGGTTTGGCTAGCTTCGGTTTGTCTTGGCAACAGGGAGAGTCTGATTTTTAGGGATGGTAAAAATCTTGGACCAAAATGCTTGCAAGTTGTGTTTATAAAAGTGCATGCTAAAAAAGATTCAATTTCTAAACAGTCATCACAGAATAGTAGTGCAGCTGACTCCTACCAGTATCTGCTCTTTGCTAGAGTTTGGTGTTACCCTTGATGTACACAGCTCACCTTTACTTCCATATCTTCCATCTGTCTTCCCCATTTTCCTGGAACTCCCTGAGCATCTTCAGGTTCTCTGAGGTAAAATGATTATGAATTTTGGGGATGTATCATGGAGCTTACTGTCTAGGCTGTAGGTCATCCAGAATTTTCAGCAGCGTTGGCATGGTCCCTCATGGCACCAGCTGTCTCTTGCCACCTGGTTTTGTTTCCTTTGTGGTTTCAGATACTATTTCAAGTTCACAGACAAGAAAAAAAGAAGAGTTTATTTCCATGTGGCTTTTATAATTTGTCCTGTATGTGAACTGTGGCATCATCTAACTTTATGTTCTTTACTGCTCTGAGGTACTTTTTAGACCCACAAGGAGATGACTGAGTAAAAAGAGAAGAGCTACTGCAAGTTTTGTATAGGTCATGAAATAATGTGGTGTTTGAGGGCAGCTGGAAAGTATACTTAAATCAACAAAGTGAAGTAACTTAATTCATAAACAGGATCTGTGTTTTTCTGTTCTGTCTAGGCTGTAATACAATATCCATCACCTTATGTTCTGACACAAATAAGTACATCAAGACCATAGGCAGTAACGTGGGTTCCAAAATAAAGCAGAGCATCACTAATGCAATATAGTGTATGACATGTCAAGACCAACCATATCTGCCCTGGAGAGGTCTTCAAAGTGTAAAAAGACAATGCTGAATGTCAGAGGGTCAGGTGAAGGCACAAAGTGTGGAAATGGTTACCAGGGGGAAGCATGAACTATGTGACCTTCAGTTTTGTGATCTGTTTTGGGTACCAGAGAACATGCATCAGTTTTGGATATGCATGTTTTCATCCATGAACATGGATTTTTTTTTTTTTTTTTTTTCCTTTCTAGGTGTATTAATTAGATGACAACTGGTACATCAGTGAGGTGGACAAACATTCTTGGCAGTCTTGTAGGTCTGAAAGTACTCTGATAATTCAGTTTTCCTTTTGGTGTTGGTCAGAGGTAAGCCTGTTTGTGCTGTAGGGGATTAGTTCTAGTAGCATGTTTAAGACTGCAGAGAAAAGGACACAAAAAAACCAAACAAGCAAACAAAACCAGATGCATTTGCACCAAAGGGCTCATTGTAGCCCGTGTTAGAGTCTTAAGATTTATATTTTTAGAAAAGTTAACTATATACCTTGAAAAATCCTGTTAGCCTTCATTCTGAACAGAATTGTGCTTTATCAGCACAAAAGATACCATCGTCTGAAGCTGA
Source organism: Ceryle rudis (assembly GCA_033439905.1). Classification (NCBI taxonomy): domain Eukaryota; kingdom Metazoa; phylum Chordata; class Aves; order Coraciiformes; family Cerylidae; genus Ceryle; species Ceryle rudis. The sequence continues at coordinate 18,031 of JAAGNO010001663.1, forward strand.
ACTCCCTCTCCTCTGCAACAGCCATGAATGCTTGAAATGAACAGCATTACGTGCTGCTGTTTGAAGTGAAGCCTGCTTAATGCCATCCCTCTCTTAAGTGAAACCAGCTGCTTGGTCCTCCCCCTCCCTGCTGCAGAGAATTAGGACTTCCAATAAGAAGTTAATTACTTGGTCTTCTTATGGAGATGATGGTGCTGCTGGGATTTCCATTACTTCCTGAGCAGACCTTCTTTGGGTAAAGAAGGAAAACTATGATAGCAGTGAGACCTCTAGGTATCAGTTCTTCAGGATGTACTTCAAAGGCTTTCCTACCATCATCCCCCTCTCATTACAGCTGACTTTAAAATATATTTCAGTCATGAAGTTCATTTTTGCATGTTGATAAACCTTAGCAGGCAACTTGCTCTGTTAAAATGACTGGAGCTGTATTTTGTTTCATTACTCTTCTTGGCAAGAACATATGGATCTGCACAGTGCTGTTCAGATATCCTTGATGCACTGAAAAATCACCTTATGGGAAGTCAGAATATTATCCTCAGGAGCACAGCAATGACTGCCTGCCAGACTGTTCACAATTTTGGTTTTCCTAGCAAGATTAATAAATATGTACTTTTTAGGATGCTGATGTGAAATATATTTCATGTACCCTGTGATGCCAATATGGTTTTCCTGTTATGTTCATTAAAATAAAATAACAGGAAATAAAAAGAGCAATGTCCCAGGAACTTTGGGAGTAGTCAGTGGTCTGTGGGTTCTTGAGTATTTCTGAGCTAGAGTAAATACTCGGTGACAGCAATGAAAGACTAGGATGTGCAAAGTTAATTCATCGAAATGTATTTTTACATGTCTTCTCATAGGTTATTTCTTGCTTTGGCTTGACTATTTCTAACAACTTGATCTCAAGTAATGGTGGGATTTCTAAATAAAAATAGAAGTAGGGTAGTACATATTTAACAGAGCTGCTTTTGCCAGAGAGGAACCAGTTGCTTTCTTTAGGATCGCTCAGCTCAAAGGGCAGAAACAAAGCAGGACATAAATTCCAGCTAAACCCCGTGCTGAAAGCTGATGTATGACCTTCAGGTTGATGTCCACAGTAGACTGCAGTACACATGTAAAGCTCTGCAGTTTCTGCCATAGCATGCAAAATGATGGCTTCAGTAGTCTAAGGTGAAAAAGATAATTCCTGCTAGTGTGCAGATTAGAGAGAGGAGGGATTGTGTGTATAACCTGCTGCCATACTTGGCAATCAAATCAAATACCAAACTGCCCTCAGTGGCGTGGTACTTTTGTGGCAATCTATGTAGTTTAGGAAACAAATTGCCAAACAAGCTATTGTAACTATACTTTTTTTTAAAAAAAAAAAAAAGGAAAGAATAAAAGTGAACAATAGAACCCCATCATTTAAGATGCTGAAGTGTTACCCTAATGCACAAATCCCATTGCATCTGATACAGGAGCTTTCTATGGAAAATACTGCTCTTCCTGTAACATTTGGTTCAGGCTTGCATAGAAGACTGGGGTGTTTTATGCAGAAAGATTTTAAACAAATACCCCCTTTGTAGAAAATACTTCTGGCTTGAGTTTGTGGTTATACTCAAAGAGAGTCCCTTAATTTTCTGTGCAGCAGGACTGCAAGCTTGAGCAGTACAAGTACATAAGGAGGACTGACCCTTTTTTGTAAACCAATGACATTATAAATAGAGGCAATTTGTTGGCTACTCTTCAGGAGCACTTTTTTTGGATGAACCTTGCCAAAAGAGAAAATAAGTGAGCCTTTCAGTTAGCAGCAGCTCATCATTCTTTTATCTGAATTATTCATGAAGAAACACACCCAGATTATCACTGGCATATGTGTGCATGTATTCAGTTTTAGCCTTGAGGAAATTTGCTGACCTAAACATGGTAGCAGTGTGGGAGCAAGGCTACTTAACTGAAGTCAGCTCAGAAGGAATGAGTTTACATCCTGGCACTGCACCTCAGATTCCTTGTCTGTTTAGTGCTAGGGAGAACTAAAAATAATATCTGAAGTTTAGAGGGGTGGTGTGTAGTTTATAAAATAAATTCGTTTCCTCCATAGTGACCTGCTGTCTGCAAAACCACCACAGAAGAAGGTGATGGTAAAAAAATGATATAGAGCACATCAGTCGATCTGTATGAATGATTTTTTTTTTTTTGGTTGGTTGGGGTTTTTTGTTTGTTTTGCTTTTGTTTGTTTGTTGTTTGTTTTTGTTGTTGTTTTGTTTGGTAGATTGGTTGGGGTTTTTTGAGAGTGTTTGTTTTTCTTTGCTCAAGATGCAGGCTGTCCTTAAAGTAAACAGCATCACAGTTCTGAGTGTGAGAAACGTGGAGACCAGCCCAGACTGCTAGATTAATGAGTTTGGTGTTTCTGTACGTTCGCCCAGTGTCCAGCACTTCATCAGCTTTTTTTAATATCATGCCCTTGCTAGTTGTTGTGGTGTGGGAATCTGAAAGGGAACTTTAAAACTCTCACAATTCACTTTAATGATACCATCTATAGTAAGCTGGAGAGGAGCTTAACTGTAGTGCCCTTTTACTTCTTATCTGAGTCTAAATTTTTCAGACTTGGTAGCCTCTTTGATAAGCTTGTGCTCTTGAGTTCTCGCATGACCACCATAAAAAGGTCAGGTTTTGAGAAGATGATTATTACTTGGATTTCTGCAGCACAACAGAGTGGATGCTTCAGCTGAATTCTGTTAGTTCTGAAAGTGTCCACCTCAGGCAAGCTAAGGATGTATGTTCATATGCTGCTATTACCTATCAAGTGATAAATCTCCAAGAATCATATTATAAATTGAAATATTGCAAGCTTTCCTATTATACTAAGCTTGATGTTGGAAGTATCAGACTAAAACGTGGCAGTGCTAATTTATTGTTTGCCAATCCATCCTGTAATATTTGAGATGTTTTAGCTATTTAGTCCTGCTTTTATGCTTTGTAATTGGACTTACTAGATTTTTACACACATAGTATACTGCCACCTGAAAAAGTTCTGCAGAGTTCCACTGGCTTTGACTCATTTTGCTGTTTTTAAAATTTTCTCTACCTTTGTTGGAAGCTCAAAATGCTCTATGGAGTCCCATGGATTGTTGCCATCCTTGTAGAAACACAGCACCCAGCTCGTGCATGCCTACATAGCCGTGTACATAATAGTTAACACCTAATAAGATAAAACCAGTCTGGTAAAATGTTCAACTCTGCCATATATTTTAGCCTTTTACATAATGCTTCAAAGCATGCTTGCCTCTATATCATGCTTTTGAGTGGGATTACTGATTTCAAGTAATAACAGGTAGGATTTAAGGTTTAAATTTAGGATTACTTGAGTTTGTTTATAGAAAGTTCAAGCTTTATTTTTGCATGTTATTCTTCTTTCCATCAGTTATAAAGTATTTAAGTCTGTTAGGTATGTAACACAGAGAAAATACTTCCTCTCAACCCTGTACTGGGCCAGTTTGTTGGAATTAAAGAGCAGGCTTCATCGTGTCCTGTTACAGAGGTCAGTTAATTGATTTGAGTGTAGTGCTGCCTCATGGGTTCCTCGGCCATGTTTTAGAGAGCAGCGTGCAGAAATTGTAATGGATCACTGCTCCTGGAAGGGCTGTTGTTATGTACCCACAAGAGCCCTGCATGAAACTATTCAGGGTCTGCTTCATGCTTTCATCCTAGGCTTAATTGCTTTGGGTTGGTTTCAGGGGACTATTCAGTCAACAACTTAAAACTCTGTCCAGAGAGCCCTGCGCTTAAATAGGAAACAAGAAGTTGTTCTGCCCAAATTGCAGTATGTTCCTACAGGATCACCAGCTTCTAGAAGATCATGCTGCTTTACTGCTCTGTACCACATTTCGGCTTTTATACTGCTTTAACTATCGAATATAGCAGTCTCTTGCTATTACCATGTCATAAAAATAATAGACTTGAAGTTTCTTGTTTCTACTAGTACTGTTCATCTTAAAATGTCAAAATTTCAGCTGAATTGAATAAGCAGGTGGATAGGGATGTGACAGGTCTCTAATTCATATTCAGTACATGGTGCTACTGTCATTTGGAGCCCTGCAGACACCTAAGAAACCATAACAATTTTTACTGGCATGTAGATTCTCTTTGTGTGTTTGTTGTACTCACTGGGACCATTCCTCCAGGGGAGTGTGTTTCTTAAAGGGATAATTTCTCTAGTTGGTGCCTGTGAATGGCCACGATGAAGTCAGGGTTAGGGACTGCAACATGAAGATAATGGGTAATTTGGTACAGAAATCAGAGCTGTGCACAGAGCAGTATAGAACACAGGTCACTGCAAGATCCCTTACTGCTTGTCAACAGATGAATTAGTTTTCAAATTTGCAGGTTTTCCAGTCTTTTTACCATATGTGTATACAGGGTCTACTGTTTATTATTTTCTAATATCATGTCTCTTGCTCTTCCATTTTTCTCCACTCCTTGCAATTCTCACAATCTAGTATTATATATATATATATATTTTTTTTTTCAGGAGTACTCTGTACTGCATACAGTAATGTTAACCATAAAGAGTCATGATTCTGACCATGGAAAAAGATGATAATACCTTTCCCACCACTGCTTCCCACAAGCCCACTGGCCCCAAATTAACACTTGAAAGAAGGGGAAAAAAAAAAAAACCAAAACCCCACCAAAAAAAAAAAAAAAAAAAAAAAAAAAAAAAAAAAACCAACAAAAACCA
>JAAGNO010001666.1:7391-20789 GCA_033439905.1 Ceryle rudis
GCCTGGACCCTGCGCTGCTGGGCCCCCTGCTCTGGGTGCCCCTGCTGGATGGAGCAGGGGGGTGGCACCAGGTGATCTCCAGAGGTCCCTTCCAGCCCCCACTGTGCTGGGAACCTGTGATTTCTGCCTATCTCACGGAATTTCAGCTTGACCCAAACTGTACAGCTAGCCAAAACCCACAGCCGTTGACTAAGCGCACTCACAAGGAACTAACTGCTGTTCCACGTGCAGCAACTCTCCCAGTACATTTTCACACTGAATACAAAAGCATCTTGGTGTCCTGGTTGAGTAAAGAACTTAAAATCACACACTTTGCAATTCGGTGAACCTATAGCACCTCGGTCTTGGTTTCAAACGACTTCTGACAACTCCCAGAAGGTATCCTTGCAAAGGTCTGCAGTGAGATAAACTCACAGGCCCGTGGTATGCGTCAACAAACCATCAGTCCTTCAGCAGTCCCCGGCGCCAGGTCTGAATACGCAGCACAGAGCACAGAGCTTTTGCAGCACAGCTAAATGTGACCCGCAGAGAGAGCTTTGGACTCTGGGAGGTTTGCACCTTTGGGTTTTGAGCTGTCTCCCCCCTTTTGCTGCTGATCCAGCATTTCCACACAACGTGAGGAGACGAACTTTCTGACTGCGTAGTTGAAAAGATGGGAAGAGAAGGGAAAGACAAACTAATAAAAAGGACCAAAGTAGTGTTGGGCTGTTGCGTATACACAGAGTAGGTGACTTACATGTTCTGAAAAGAACCTTTTGGAGAACGAAGCTACAATTCTCTGGGCTTCTAGACCAGCGCTGTGCCGCGCTTTGTATTCTTCGAGCCAGCTAACGCCGTCTGTGTGGCTATAGTATTTCAGCAGCGACGGCCACCTGCACAACAAAGGGTAAAGGAACAGGTTCGTTAGTATTTCAGCATCACTGAGAACCTCCAGAGCTGTAAAACGTTGCTTATCGTAACCCCGTGACTCGAGGAGCGCAGACATTGCCAAGACAGGGGACAACTTGAAAGGTAATCGTATAAATTAATCCAGTGACTGAGTCCAGCAGCAAAGCATAAACCCAACTGACTTCATCTGGGCATTCATGGTTAGTTGGAAGTGAGCTCTCCTGAAACCCACCCAGAGGAAACCTTCACAAGGTTCCTACTCTGGGTATTTCAGCATCTACGTATCTGAAAAGCTTCTGAGATTTCCTCTAGAGCTTTTCAGGACAATCACAGTATCACGTCAGCAAAAGAGAGGCAAAGTTTGCTAATAAATGAAAAAAAAATTGCCACCCTGAAGGTGCAGCCCACGTAAGCTAACAGAGGGAGAATTCATTGTCCTGGGTTCTCCCTGCTACCTCGTGGGCCTCATTAAAAACATCCATAAACCAGAGCTCCCTCCACTGCCCTTGGGGGCGGGCAACATCTGCTGGAGGAAACTGGAGAATTCTGAAGTCAAATTGTGTCAGCTAAAGAGGAATCAGCGCGGATGGAAAGGTTTTGGACAGCACGGGAAGCAAAAGCTGAGTGAAAAATCATTACTGGTTTTCACAAACCGTTTTCCTTCCACTGCATGGATTACTTTAGGTTCTTTTCAGGGTTTTTTTTTTATATATATATTTAATGTATATACTTTTCTCTCTCTGTATTTACCTTCACAGATAGAATGCCAAACGTTTAAATCGCTACCTCTGCATAAAAATTACTGCCAACCAACCAAACCCCAGAGTTCTGTCCCTCCACACACGGATGGTATTTTACTACCAGTTAATAATAAAACTACACTGCAAAACGCAGTTACAGAACGAAGTCAAAGACTAACCAAACAACTCCAGGTTCTGTCACAACCTCTCCCGATGGATCCCTGGCCGTTCATCTACTGCTGAAACGCGGCCACGTTGTAATCACAGTTACAATCGTTTATTTTAGGAAGAAAACGAATAATTTCTCGGGTTGAAACGATAGTGAAAACGTTAGGAAGATAAAGTGCAATTACTCACGCTGGAATCCGGCCAGCCTGACAAGGTCAATGTGCAACCTCCTGCCAAAAGCTCTATTATGGGAGGCAGAGGAGGGCAGCAGCGTGTGCTGATCACCTACCACAGGCAACTGCAGCTGTTGGATCTCAACCAGTTTGAAGCTTTCAGGTTTGCCTCGGAAATTAGAGCCGCTGAATTGGTGAAAGTATCTGGCCAGCCATCCCCAGCCACAGCTCGGTGAGTCGGGGAAGCTGTAATTGTTCCTACTCTAATTGTCCTGTAGCCTTTTTCACCCGTGAAAAAGAGAATAATCCCCTCATTTGAGCTACGGTGAATTTTAGAAGCCAACTGGCAATTAGAGAAAGCAATTTTGCTATTTTTCCTGCGCCAAAACAGAGAAAACCAGGCAGCAGATGAGTGTGCCCTGTTCTAGATAGGCTGGCGGCCCCGGTGAAGGAGTGGTTTCTAGGACTGGTGAAACCAGTGCACCATGAGCACCGTAACACTCATACTTTATCCCCAGCTAAAGTGCCAACAGTTTCACTGATCACGACACCGCTCTGCCCTCATCAGGTGCCCCATGAAGGCTTTTGGGGAAAACTAAACTCACAGGCAGCAAAAGGCAACGCAAGGGATGTTGGTTTCTGTGAAAACAGCTCTCCCAAATAAACTACAAATAAACACCTCTCTTCACTGTAAAGCATTAGCCCTGACACAGGACAAGTCTTGGCAATTGTTTTGGAAGCTGCTCCTGGGGCCGGGGAGGCCAATCGACAGCCCCAGTGGGCATCTGGCCCTACACCCGACCACTGCCAGGCCCTAGGGTGGATCTGGGGATTGCAGGTAAACCAAGGGCCCGGCTGGGAAAGGGACTGAGAGGACAGAGCTCCACTGAGCGGCGGGCTCAGCCTGGTCCCACTCCATGGGACTTAGAATGGGAAGCGGCCTCACAGCAGCGCCTGCCATGGCTGCTGGGGAAGGACACCCCCACTTCACCCGCCCGATCGCCAGCAGACAACCGCGGGGCTCCTCCGACCCACGCGGGGTTCACCAGGCAGCCTGTGGAGCCGGGAAGGGAAGAGAGGCAGGGGGGGAAGGAAGGGAGAGAGAGGAAAAAAATTGCTAGAATTTTCTTTTGGAAAACTAGAAGTGCAAGTTGAGATTTCTCTTGCTCATTGAGTCTTGTGCATGGAGACAAATCGGATTTTCCTTTTTTTTTTTCTTTTTTTTTTTAACAGATAGATATGGTATATAATGCTGAAATAGCAAATTGCTTGGTATAAATTTTAACTGTAGAACATCCCATACTTCACAAAGGTGTTTACATAAGGACTGACATGACCTTACTGATACTATGGGTGGTAGATGAGACCTTTATCCTAAGAAATCAAAATGCTGCCTATTAGGAAGTTATATTTCTGGAAGCAGGCGTCTGTCTGAGTTTTGCAACAGTAACGAGTCCTGGGCCCTTTGATAAGCAAAAAGGAACCTGTATTTTATGTGAGTATGATAGGCTTTGCAGACTGTGGTTAAAGTGGCCTCTTGCATATCCTACTTGCCTGCTGAATATTTCAAACCACCCCAAGTTGTGATTTGAGATGTGGTTTTCATTTCCAGAAGAAGGTTTGGTGGTTGAATTAGCATACTGCTTCTGTCCTTCTTCCAGATACTTAGCTTTCACAGTAAAGAATCAGAAATGTCATGGTCATAATTACTAATACATGTTGAATAACTAATTAACTGCTCATAATCTGTGCATTAGGCTGATGTTTGCCTAATGTTAGGTTATATATTACTGGAATTCTGATTGAATCACTTGTCTTCTCTACCTGATGAATTTCCTTAGCATAACAATACAGAAACTAAAAAAAAAAAAAACCCAACCAAAAAAATCCCCTCAAAATTAGAAAAAGCGCTTTTATGCTGGTTAGGCTGGTATTACTCCCTGTGTAGGTGTTTTGTTCCAGTATGAGTGGAAGGTTATTTAAGTATCAATATTTGTGTTTGGAAGTGGAGTCATTATACCAGATTACCAGAATTTTGTTCTGGAATAGTGTATCTAACTGGGAATTTATACCAGTCTAACTATAACAGGATAATTGTTACATATGGTTACACCGGAATTACTCTTCCAGAATCAAGACATTGCTGTGTGTTAGCCACTGAAAAGTGGTGTCTCAATGCTCTTGTTTTTACAGCGCCAAAAAGAACGCTGATTTGCTTTGAAGAAAGTACAAAAGAAAAGGTCTCTGCCCTAGAGAGTGAACAGGCCACAACTGCACGAAGTACAAACGGAGGTAAAAACTGTAGGAAGATTTTAGAGAAGGTAAAGAAATGTGGTCGCAAGAACATGAATTCCATAGGGAGATGAAAATTAAGTTGGATTTTTTTTTCCTTAAATAATAAACGGACTTCCTGCTGAGGGAAGCTCGAGTAGTTGCTTGAATGAAAGCATGGATTTACATATTGTAAGTATCGCCAGTTTTGTGAGATGTGAAAGCAAAGGGTAGGAATTTAAATATAATACAGTAGAAAAGACAGGTCTAGTACTGACAGTTAAAGCAATAGCGTAGAGTCCCTAGGCTTGCGGTGGCATCGTGAAGATTTGGATGAGCAGAAGTGGATTGTTGTTCTGTTCGTTTCTGGATTGTCTCAATGGCAGCCCTTTCATGCTAGGGTTTTACACCTTTGTGTGTCCCTTTGGAGACACTGAGCTTTGCTCTCAGCACTTTAAAAGCAGTTCTCAAAGAAATTCCAGTTCCTGGAAAATCACAATTTCCTAGGGAACCAGGAAATTGCCTCATTTCCTGTTCTTAAGTATTTACAGGCATCATGTTGGCCCAGAGAAGGAATAGAGTAACAGCTTGTCTGGCAGCCAAGGTGTTGGTTGATTTTGATCTTGGATAAAAGGCAGAGTTTTATCCTTAAAGGAAGGAGTTACTGAAAGGTTTTTGAAGAAGGGGTGAGGGGGGGGAGAAAAAAAAAAAAAGTCAGGAATGTGGCTTCAGAGTCCTGGCAATTGTAGTGAAAACATAATTTAGATACTGAATCTTAAAATTGTATACTAGAATAGTGAGGAATAGGTGAGTAAAATGTCCAGGTTACAACTTTGCTTACTTGTTTAGCAAGACCGGTCATGTCTTTTATCCCTTTTTGCTTAATTTAGATTGCTTTAAAAGTTTGAAGAATGGGAGGGATTCTTCATGTGGGCAGCGGTAATTCTGGGTCCCCCATGTAGAAGAAATCATTCTGTGCTCATGGTCTGGTAGAGCATGGGAGTTGTTCCTTCTATATACACTTGAAAGGCAGTTGCAGCTTTATGTAGTGTTCTCTTTAGGGATGAATTTCTGGTCATAGCTCTGGACCTCTGAATTCTTTAGAGATATTTTCCAGTTTTGGAATTAGCCTAACCAAGTTTCTCAGTAAAGGACAAATGTATCTCCTCTGCTATGCAGTTTTGCTCTTAAATATGCTTGGATGAAATACTGTGTATTTGGGCCTTTACTTAACTCATTGCTGTTGCTAAACGTTAATTAAATTCCAGTATATGTAATTAGGGGAAGCTTTAGAATAGGAAGACTTTCTAGTTCTTTCTGGGTGTGTATAATCACTGTAAAAAGACACCTATGGGCAGATTTACAATCGGTGTGCAAATAATTAGTATTCCGAATCATGAAAAACTGTCAGTTAAGGCTTTGTTTACGTGAGTTTACGTGGATTTGATATACTCTGGTCTCTGGCATATTTTCCATTTAATTCTTAAAGGAACTTTCTTTGTAATTTTGATATTATGTGCATCTGTATTTTTGTATTTATTAGATAGCTGCCTTTCTAATTGTGGCCCTGTCACAGAGCTTGAAATCCTTCAGGCAGGGAGGGGATAGTCTGAAGTCCCGGGTCTGCAGCACTGTGCATAGATGTGATGATCATCTTGCTTTGGTATAGGAGGGGAAGGTGGCTGAAGCCACATGTGCTAAGTGCCATGAGTTAGATTTTTGATTATACTACAAGAGAGTGGAGCTGGACTAGCTACTGGTCTAGTCTCTTTCCTTAAATCTTTATGTTGATTTTATCCCCATTACTAGTTTAAATGCATGAGGGCTAGAAACTTGCTTTTGAATAAAAGGATTTTTAAAATGTGTAATTAAACACACGATAACGCCAGAATTACCAGCATTATGAAACAATCTTATGTCTGATAAGTATAGATTATAGCCCTGTGCTTTACAAGAGTAGCAAATTCTGGATAATGAACATTTACCATGATGGGCTACTATATATTGGCCTTTAAGTAAAGGAAACGTGAGTTAATTAAGAGCGTAAATTTATCAGTTGCAATGGGCACTCATGTTTTAGAGAGAATCATGTGCCGAGTTCAGCTCTGCAGAAGGATTTAGTGCAATGAAAAGGAGTTATTAAGTTAGACAAAGTAACAAAACCTTTAAGTGGACCACATAAATACTTTTTACAACCATCATATATTACTTGTAGGTATTACATGAAATGTCTGCGTGTATTCTAGAGCCCATAATGACTTCCGGGTAGCCAGTAGTTGATGAATACGTAAGTACCTTTTCACATTGAATACCGACTTTGGTCTGATAATTACTGAACAAGAAAGTACATTCAGATCAGCTCTGTCACAACAATACAAGTCATACCTCTGCATTGTTATGAAAGAGAATGTAAGGATATCTGTCTGTGCTTTCTTGAACTGATTTTTGTAGCTCACTCTAAGTGATTCCCCTGCACACCTGGGTGGGCATACTATTGAAATGTCCGTGGAAAAAGCCAAATGTCACAGTGGGATTTAAACCTAAGAGTATACTCAAAGTTAGTTTTCCTTTTTAGACAGCATTTGTAAAGTTCCATTTTTGAGCTACCTGTTTGATTTGGGAACTAAAAGGGGAAAAAAAACCCAAAGAAACCCAAACCCCACAACAGATGCCAGTGGTGAAGAAAAAGGAACAGGATGTGGAAAACAACATTGTGTGTGAGGGGAAAGAAAACCTGAAAAATCTGGTGTTGGTTAGCCTAAAAAGAAGAAGTTTGAAAAGAGATAATGGCCAGGTGGCGTTGCAAAGAGGACGGGTGAATAGAAGCACACGTAGTTCATTTGTATTCCATCAGGAAAGATTTAGATTTTGCAGTAGGAAACGTGACAGTGAATTGTGAATGACTGGAATGAATTACATGGGAGGTTGTAGAATCTCTGTTATGGGAGGTCTTTAAAGTAGGTGAGACACCTGTCATTGTAGATACAGCAGATCCTTCACTGGAGCATTGGAGTTGCTAAAAAAAGCATTGTGAACACTGGGAGGCACTTACTCCATAATTCTTAGAAAGCAATTTGATTTATAGAAGGAAGAGCAACCCTTAAACCGTTCATAGAAACACATTTGTTAACCATCTTCAAGAATGTTCTTCCAGTTGATCACACAAATGGCAAGGAGAACCTAAGGAGGAATTGCAAGTGCCTCGCGTTATTTTCGGGGAAATCTAAGTATCTTGCTGTTTTCCGTGGTGTACATGGGAAAGGGAGGAGGAAGTGTAGGAAAGAGGACAGGGAGGAAGTCACTGAAAAGAAATTTGTGCCTAGAATGAAATGACTGGGTTATGGTCTGGGAAGTTCATGAATTACCAATAGCTCTTGCGATGTAATAATTTGACTGTCCCCTTGCACTGGAACTCTGTTCTGTAATGTTTAATTTCTGAAAATACTACTTCAGAAGTGAACACCGTTTTGCATGACGTTTGTGAATGTACGTGTATTTTGCGTAAGACTGTGCTACTCGAGCTTTAAATACTGAGGTGATGGCTTTCTGCTTAATTTACAGATTTGCTTACAATCAAATACATGACCATGGGGGATATGAAGACCCCAGATTTCGATGACCTTCTTGCAGCCTTTGACATACCAGACATGGTTGATCCAAAAGCAGCTATTGAATCTGGACATGATGACCATGAAAGCCACATAAAACAAAATGCTCACACAGATGAAGATTCTCATGCCCCGTCATCGTCGGACGTTGGTGTGAGCGTCATTGTGAAAAACGTGCGTACTATCGATTCTTCCGAAGGAGTGGACAAGGATGGCCACCATTCCACAGGCAATGGCTTGCATAATGGTTTTCTAACGTCATCAGCTCTTGATAGTTACAGTAAAGATGAAGGGAAGTCGCTTAAAGATGATGGGTCAGCTTCTGGGACTGCACTGAAGGATTCCACTTTCAACCAGTTTAGCCCAATATCAAGTGCTGAAGAATTTGATGATGATGAAAAAATTGAGGTGGATGACCCCCCAGATAAAGAGGAGATCCGTGCAAACTTCAGAGCAAATGTCTTGGCAGGATCTGTATCTCAGCAGGAATATGACAAACTAAAGGTACTGGGAGGGGAGAACTTGATTAAATCTGGAATCCCAGTTTCAAGCAGTATAGATAAAAATAAAGCCGCTAAGCGAGAGCCAGAGACAAACTCCATAAATTTAAGTGTCTATGAGCCTTTTAAAGCTCGAAAAGCAGAGGACAAATTGCTAAAAGACAACTCTGAGAAGCTTCTTGAAAACCGGGTACTTGATGGGAAGGTGAGTACTGAAAGAAGTGAAACAAATCTTGCCAGCATTTCACAGTCCAAAGCAAAGTCATCAGCAAAGCTTTCTTCGTGCATCGCTGCAATTGCAGCACTGAGTGCTAAAAAGGCAGCTACAGATACCAGTAAAGATTTACAGTCTAATTCAGGAGAATCTTCTCCATTACCGAAAGACATGAGTGAGAGTCCCCGGGCAATTGAAAAATCGCCTGAATCTCAGAGTCTCATCGATGGTGCTAAAAAGCCATCTATCAAACCACCTGATAGTCCCAGAAGTGTATCGAGTGAAAACAGCAGCAAAGGGTCTCCAGCTTCTCCTGCGGGCTTAACACCAGCAATTCCGAAAGTGCGCATAAAAACCATCAAGACTTCTTCCGGGGAGATCAAGAGAACTGTTACGAGAGTGTTGCCGGAAGTCGATTTGGACTCCGGTAAAAAGCCAGAGCAGACTGCTTCTATGGTAACTTCCATGACCTCTCTCCTGTCCTCACCAACTTCTGCTGCTGTTCTGTCCTCTCCTCCTAGAGCCCCTCTCCAGTCCACTGTTGTCACCAATGCAGTTGCATCAGCAGAACTCACCCCAAAACAGGTCACTATCAAGCCTGTGGCTACTGCCTTTCTCCCTGTTTCAGCAGTTAAAACAGCAGGTTCACAAGTTATTAATTTGAAGCTTGCTAACAATACTACAGTGAAGGCCACTGTGATATCCGCTGCTTCAGTGCAGAGTGCCAGTAGCGCCATTATAAAAGCTGCCAATGCTATACAGCAGCAGACTGTTGTGGTGCCAGCGTCGAGCCTTGCCAGTGCTAAACTTGTGCCAAAGACGGTCCATCTTGCCAACCTTAATCTTCTGCCTCAAGGTGCTCAAACCACCTCTGAACTTCGCCAAGTGCTAACAAAACCTCAGCAACAAATAAAGCAGGCAATAATTTCTGCAGCTGCCTCACAGCCTTCTAAAAAAGTGTCTCGAGTCCAGGTGGTGTCATCTCTACAAAGTTCTGTAGTGGAGGCATTCAATAAGGTGCTGAGTAGTGTCAATCCTGTACCAGTTTACATCCCAAACCTCAGTCCCCCTGCCAACGCCGGAATAACATTACCGACACGAGGCTACAAGTGTTTGGAGTGCGGCGACTCATTTGCTCTTGAGAAGAGCCTGACCCAGCATTATGACAGAAGGAGCGTGCGAATCGAAGTGACTTGCAATCATTGTACAAAGAATTTAGTTTTCTACAATAAATGCAGTCTTCTTTCCCATGCTCGTGGACACAAGGAAAAAGGAGTTGTGATGCAGTGTTCACACCTGATTTTAAAACCAGTCCCAGCAGATCAAATGATAGCATCTCCTTCGAGCAATACTGCTACGTCTATGCTGCAAAGCCCTGCAGGAGCTGGCATGCATACGGTAACAAAGATACAGTCTGGCATAACTGGGACGGTCATATCAGCCCCAGCGAGTACACCTGTCGCGCCAGCTATGCCACTAGACGAAGATCCGTCGAAACTCTGTAGACATAGTCTAAAGTGTTTGGAGTGCAATGAAGTTTTCCAAGACGAGACATCTCTTGCTACTCATTTCCAGCAGGCTGCAGACACAAGTGGACAAGTAGAGTATCATATGTTTAAATTCCAATGTTTCATCTATAAGCCTAGGAGACTTTGGATATGGTTTTACTTTCGTTTAGCTGTTAATTACCTGAAGCTCCATGATTACAAGTATAAACAGAACCCACAAAAAATCTTGCAAGCACGTATATAGTGAATGTCAACATTTTTTAAATTGGGCTTCCTAGAATTTTTCTTGAGGCCCTGAAGTCTGAAATTTACACTGTATAATTTTGCTAAAATTTACCATTAGGTTCCTTACAGCTGAACGTTACAGCACTGATAGTAATGATGGTCTTTACTAAGACTTTTTAATGAATCTTTCTGTGCTTTGGAATTTGAGTATGCTGTGGAATCCACTTAATTGGCACCCTCGTTAACAGCCCGCCTATTTAATCCAAATGATAGTTTCAAGCGAGTCACGCTCGATTTGTCGTCAGCTTTCAGTATTTTCAGCTAGCACTGTGCACTACGCGTTGCTCTCATCTGCAGGGACTCTAGGCAGTGAGTCAATGGCACACTGATTCTGTTGAAAGGATGCGCATGCTATTCGCTTCAGCTCTTTGTTCAGCAGCAGTGAAAAGTGCTGCTCACTAGCATGTGTTTCTTGCCGTGTGACCATTTGTTTACTCACGTTGGTTTTCTTCTCCTTTCCTCGTAACGATTGCTACCGAGTTAAAACTTACAAGCCATTTTAAAATTCTTTACTAATGTACGTGGCCTAATCTGAAAGAAACGCATCATTCAATAAAAGTTAATATTAATCAGTGTGCGATGTATTTTATAATCCTGTAAGAGTTAAGATCATTAATTAAACGATATAGTTGGATTCCTGTTGGGGCGTGCCAATTAAAAGGGATTCTGGTGTGTTTTAAAGCATTCAGTTGGGCTTGGTCTTGCAGCTTCTTGCTATGCGGGCAGCTGACAACCTGCAAACATAATCAGACAGGCCAAGACAGGAATATTCCTGGGAATTGCACAGGAATGCACAGGATGAAGGTTTTAAAGTCCTGCAGTTAGGAAAAAAACCCACCAGTCACAGAAGCACAGAGAGGTTCCTTTCAGCTGCTAGTTACTAAACTTAAGACCTGTTCTGTGGCCATGAAGCAGTTACCCTGCACCCACCACTACAGATAGTGATGTAATGAGATTTGGCTGTGGAAATAATCTTGAGCGTGTGGATTATGTGGCTTCTGCTGTATTGACTGGCTAGTGGACTTAGGCTGAAATTGCCTGGATTTGCAGTGAAATGCCACGAGTGAGTTTCTGTTTCTAAGATGCTACAGACGCGCCTACCTAAAGCAAGTTTGTTTAAGCTTTTTTTGTCAGAAAGAAGTTAGCAGAATGTCTTTCATCCTTATATCTCCCTGCTTTTTTGAACAGTATCTCATGGCTGACCATGAGTATGTTGTGCACCAGCTCTTGTGTTACTTCACACTCAGTAATTGCTTTTTAGCTAGCTGCTTTGCTGGTGTGTACTGGTGTTAGACATCTTTTTTTTTTCCGTAATAGGTCCATTAGGTATCCTTTGGTATGATAAGATCCAGTGGTAGTCCTTGTGAAAACCCTGTTGTTCTTGGTACTACACAATCAAGCAATTAAGAAGGCACCAAGATAAAGCAAAGAGATGAAAGACAGGCAAATGTACCGAGAATAGGTTGGGAGGATGAGGTAAGGATAAAATGAAAAATAATAGAGAAGAACAAAGATAAAGTGATGCACTCGCTCTCCATGGGGGGCCTTCTTCTGTGTGGAGAGGTAAGCTAACCAGATGCGTAGAGGCACCTTTTGCCCTTTCCCGCTACCTCTGACTGATGCTTTTGCCCTGTTGCTGCTCTTCTCTCCGTGTCCTGGTTGGTTACTACGGGAAAGCAGCTGACATCTTCATAGAGCGCCAAGGTCTGACTGCGGTTAGGTGGAAAGATAAGTACAGGTACACAGATGAATACTGCTCTTCAGGGAGAAAGGCTCATAAAGATGCCGAAAACAGCGTTGCCTGCTACATATCAATGTGCTCATGTCTCTCGTGGAAACTTGCTCTCTTTTAAGAGCTCCTGTATGAACAAGGCCCCAGTCCCTGGTTACTAGGCCATGGACCTCCAGGTTTGAAACAAAAGAAAACGAGTCTTATTCCCGCAAAGCACTGGCAGAAAGGAAGCTCTTTTCACATTCCTTTTAAAAGAACACTCTTAGTAAACGTAGTTTTAAATGTTCTTTGTTGAAATAGCCTCTTAAAAAATAATTACGTATTTTTCTTAGTCCTTTTCATATATGAAACAGCAGTTTTCAGTTAATTCTGCACTGTTGTTTTTTGGTTGTGTTTTTTTGGTTGTTTTTTTTTTTTTTTTTTTTACACTGCATTTTATTACCTACTGTAGTGTTGTGGCTATACTGAAAAGCCCAGCATAGAAAACTGTTGAACTGCACAGTTGCTTTAGTGAGAGCAGACTAGATCCTGCTTTCTTGATAAGCTACTTTTTTGTCTATTTTTTGATCCCAGGCATTGCTGCGAGGGTAACGTTTGCTGAAGAAGGACTCTGTGTGGGCATTTATGAATAAATATTTTGGTGCTTTTACATTATGTGTTACCCCTTGTACAGCTTGAACAGGAAATACTCTCACTTCTGGGTGGTTTTTTTTTTAGTGCTTGGCACTAGCTTTTTGTTGTAAAACTACCTTTATTATGGGGGGGAGAGAAGACAGGAAAGTTAGAGGAAAATGATATTTTAACTCTGGAAGGATGAATAAAAATAAACATTTGGATTTTGCAAACAAATGATAGGGAAAAAGTTATTATTTGCAGCTTACTGTTCTTATAGTGCCCACCGAATTGCTCTTGAAATGGAAATTTGTGTACTGTTTTCAATGAGTAAGCAGTAAATACCCGTTACTCTTTCTTCTTCAAATCCTGTGATGAAGGTAGAATGTTTCTTCTAAAATAAACAAAACGGCCCTAGCAATTAAAAGATGTTCCCTATAAAGTTGTCACCTTTTCTGTAAGAATTTATTTCTGTTAACATTCCTGTTAAAGGGAATGGGACCGCTTACTGACTGGTTTCCTGGTCGAGTAAAACCCTCATCTACTTCCTGGGGGTGGGGGGGTGGTGTTTAGTTAGAGTCAAGGACATGAGGGGGGAAAAGAGGGAAGGCAGATGGGTTGTACAAAAAGAAAAAGGGGGATTGGTAGGGCAATCCCTTGTTGATAAAGGAATTGCAGTGTCTCTTGAAGGATTGGACA
>JAAGNO010001666.1:27927-57498 GCA_033439905.1 Ceryle rudis
TCTGCATTTTTACTGGGAATTAATATGACATGATTCCCAAAAAGACCTGCTAAGGCTCACCAGGGCTTATGCAGTGATGATAGTGATAACAGCATCATAATAGCTGTTTTTTCAAACAGGGAGGGGAAAAAAAAAAAAAAAACCCAAACAAAAAACAGGTGGGGAAAGGTGGGGGGGGCTGGTTTGTTGTGGGTTTTTTTCTCCCCTCCTACTTCATGCTCAGATAGTCATTGTCTGAGTGCAGTCGGAATATTGGTGACTGTGCCATCAGTTTACAGGGGTCAGGGTGTGTACTTGTGAGAGATGCTTTTAGAGGTGGCAGTTGTCTCTGGGCTGACCTCAGGCGATCCTCATGGGCTACATCCGCCTGTGGTACCCTGTTCTTTTGGTCAGGCAACCACTTCCTGCAGGTTCCATTCTCCTCTTTCTATCTCCCAGATTTCTCTGGCTGAAAGCCATAGTTTTTGAGATTGGTGCGGTAGGTCTTTGCTTCTGTACAGCAATCAGGGAGAGCAATCCCAGCATGCTATTAAGTGAGAGGTGCTGGCCTAAAACCTTTTCTGGCCTTGCCTCTCCAAATCAGAATAGATGCATTTATAGAGCTGTTGACGTAAGCTTTTTTCTGATTCGTAATCTCTCTCTTTTGGGTTAAAGACGACCCAGTTCCATTCTGTAGCTAGGAAAGTTGTGCATAAACGTGGTGGTTTACTGAAGATGGTAACACGGGGCACGATTTGGAACTCGGCATCAGGGTCTTTGGTGTAAAGACGCTGGACATCCAAGGCCTCCGCTGCAGGTGCCAATGCCTGTGAAAATCAGGTTTCCAGTCTCATCGGTCTTAGCCTGATGCCTTCTCATGGCAGACCTTTTTCTTCCATCTTCTTTCTCCTCTGTTGGCACGAGTGCAGTATTGAGAGTAACTATTTAACTCCGCGTTGTTTCTCTGGAGTTCACAGGGCACACCGGGACATTTGAGCAACTTGCAGGCTCGAGGAAATAGAAGCAGATGAGAGAAACAAGATACCATGTAATATAATAACCAGATTTCAGAAGAATTCAATTTATCACGGGAGATTTATCCTTGATAATGTTTAAACCTATGTTAAAGCAAAATGGCAACAAATTTACTGTGTCTGGTACCAAATGAAGACATTTCCACCCAGTGGCAAGTGATACCTATTTGTAATTCAGGATGGTGTCTTCACTGAGGGGCTTTGAAATACCAGCATTTAATCTAAAACTTCTTTCAGATTCCCATAATTTTCATTAGAGAAAACAGAAAGATTACGGTCCCCAGTTGTGTAAGATACTTCACACACGAAAAGTGGAGAAGATTTCTTGAATTGTGCTTGGATCTGCTGAATGGTGTCTGGTCAACTTTGTGAATTAAGTATCGTGCATTAGGTTTTTTTTCCCCTCTAGATGTGCTTATAATTGTATTCTTTTGTTAATTTGCTTTGATTATAGAAAGACTAAAATGCAATTTTATGAAGTACTATTGCTTTTGATTGAATCATAGAATCCATAGTTTAGTGCTTCTCTTAAGAAGTGTTTTCTGTTAATTTGCCAGTTTTAATCAAGATGCTGTCTTAAATGCATGCAGAGCGACTAGTAGGATTTTCCCAGTCTTTGTGGTGTTTGGAGTTCTTTGCCACCATTTCACAAGCATCCGTAGGTAGTACGGTGTTGCCACCAGCACTGTGGATGCCCACATTGACTGCTGGTTCACCATTTAATAAGGTCTATTTCAAGCTACCGGGACTTCTGGCTTTCCTTGGAATTAACATCTATTTCTGCTACTCAGTAGCAATTTAAAAAGGCAATTCTTTTGTTGTTTAAATTAGTTGGTTTCTGAGGATATTTTTCATATATCTTGGTCATGTTGGCATCAAATGTTTATGACATAGCTCAAATTCTGGTTTATCTGCTGCAATGTTTTGTATTATAATGACAGAAGAGCCCAGATTGGAAGGCACCCTGAAAGATCATTGGGTTCAGCCTTTTGTGGGAAGGGGAGATGAGATCAGAACAGATCAGATCATCTAGCACTCTGTCCAGCCACGTGTTGAAAATCTCCAGTGATGGGGACTCCACCATGTCCCTGGGGAGGTTGTTCCAGTAATTGATTGTTCTCACTGTAAAAAGAATTCTTTCTTGTATCAGGATGAAACCTCTCCTGGTGCAACTTGTGCCTTTTGCCCCTTGTCTTCTTCATGCAGCTCCTTGTGAAGAGAGACCCTCTGTTCTCTTCATAGCTGCCCTTTAAGTACTGGAGGTCTGTGATGAGGTTGCCCTGAGCCTTCTCCAGGGAGAAGAGACTGCCTCCTTCAGTCTTGCCTCACAGGACAGGTTCTGCAGACCCTTGAGCATCCTCGTGGGCCCTCCCTTGGACCCTCTCCACTCTGTCCATGTCTTTCTTGAGTTGTGCCGACCAGAACTGGACACGGGGGTCCAGGTGAGGCCTGACCAGCACCGAGTAGAGCTGAGGAGCACTTTTCTGTATACAAGAGTGGGGCTCACTGGGTAAGTGGCTGTGTGCCTCTGGCATTTACTGGAACTATGTCATTTAAAATTGCATTACAAATCATTGTTTCAGAACAGATAAACTATTTGGGCTATGAAAAATGAAGTTTATGTGCAGTGATTCTCAGTGGGCTGAAATGAGATTATTTTACTATAGGGAAATGGATGCCTGTCTTTGTCTCTCAACTTCGTGAAGCTCTCTCCTGTAGCATACCTAAGAGGCTCCGTGATTCTTATGGGAAACCGAAGCTTATATGTGATTTCTTTTTTTCAGTATGCAGTGTAACTTCCTAGGAGCGGCACTAAGATATTTTTCATGGCCGATCTGTTTTCAGATATTGGAGAAATTCTTGTTTATCAAGCCAGATCGTGGATCTGTACTGTACTGAAGCAAGTCCAGTAAAGGGACACTAAGATGAATAAAGGACTGGAGCGTTTTGCATGTGAAGAGAGGCTGATGGAGCTGGGACTGTTCAGCCTGCAGGGGAGAGGCTCAGGAGGACCTTATTGATATGTGTAAATACCATGCAGGAAGGCACAGAGGAGAAGGGGCCGAACTCTTCTCTGTGGTGCCGAGAAATGGGACAAGAGGCAATGGGCACAAACTGAAGC
Organism: Ceryle rudis; assembly: GCA_033439905.1. Classification (NCBI taxonomy): domain Eukaryota; kingdom Metazoa; phylum Chordata; class Aves; order Coraciiformes; family Cerylidae; genus Ceryle; species Ceryle rudis. The sequence continues at coordinate 31,063 of JAAGNO010001666.1, forward strand.
ACATGTGAATTTCCACCTGAACATGAGAAGTCACTGTTTTAGTGTGAGGGTGGTCAGACACTGGAACAGGCTGCCCAGAGGCTCTGGAGCCTCAGTCTGTGGAGACATTCAAGACCTGACTGGACATGGTCCTGGGCAGCCTGCTCTGGCTGACCCTGCTTGAGCAGGGGTGGGACTAGATGACCTCAAGAGCTTCCTTCCAATCTCAGCAATTCTGTAGACTTCTGTTTCTTACTGTGGATACATTAAGAATCTGAAGTATACTGTAGATCATAATTTATTAAATTATGTAACCCTGTGATGAGAAATGTATATACTACAGACCTGAAGTCATTCCAGCTGAGATCACTATCTAGTTCCACCACAGATGACAAAGCAGGTTTTCTCATTTGTCATGTTTAGTTTTACTTGCAAGTTATGGCACTAATGGAAATATACCTCATGAAATAATCAGGGCATTCTTTTTAATTCTGCCAGTCTTTATTTACATCTTCCTAACCTGGAACACTGTAACTTTACTTGCGTCTCTTGAGCACCTAGCCATAGAATCAAGCAGTGGACCAGAAGGGTGAAAATCACCCTGTGACGCAGCCTTGTGCCTTGGCTTGTTTGCCCACTTCATTAGGGATCAGACTTCACGCTTCCTGACTTAGGGACAGAGTCGATGGTGGAGATGCAGGACAGCATTGCAAGAGGCAGGACAGCAGGAAAATACTTGGTGCCCCAGGATGAGGGAATGTGCATGGTTAGTACCAGCTCTCCAGCTTGTGACATTACAAGCAAATTGACTACAGAATTGCAGCAAGTACTTTTCTGAGGAGACTGTGGCTTTTTTGGAGGGGAATGAAGAGAGCTAACAGTTAAATTACTGCTTTAAATTATCTCTGGCTGCTCTGCTGAGATGGGACCAAGATGGTGGAGCATGCTTAGATGCTCAATAGCTCTGTCCCCTGTGGCCAAGGGAAATGATCCTTTGGCTCTTTTTTCCTTTAGAGATTGAACAGTGTCTCCCATGGCGTGTGCCGGCAATAGCACTGTGACTGGAGAGGGTTCACCTCTCTGTGTCTGTCTGCTCAGTTCAGCTGACCTGCTGGGGTCGTGATCCATTGAGTTCTGTCCCCAGAGGCTGTCTTATGCACTCTTAGTTAAAGCTGTTAGTAAGGTAGGTGGGTTTGTACTGATGTGAGGTACATCAGACATTTTAGGAACCTCAGATTTCTTTCTTACCAATGTTTATCAAGAAGCATTTCCTACTTCTGGCAAGCTCTTTAGCACCTTTCATAGGGAAATTATCCAAGAGTTAGGATTCTGAAGGGGTGTAGATCAGTAATAATGTGACAAACTAAAACACTTGTTTTGAATAATGTTTAAGAAGCTTTTATGGAGAATGATGCGGGGGGGGAGTGGTCAGGGGATGGGGAGGGAGCTCCCCACCCTAAGTTCTCTGTGCTTACTGGATGAAGCTGGCACATGTCTTCTGCTGTGCCTGTGCAGAGGATGTCCTCCCATACCATGGGTTCACCACTGAAAGTGGTACAATAGCTTGTAGGTCGTCAGAGGATGCTGCATAAATAAATTTATCCTAGCATATGTGAGAAACTGGGACCACTCGGTATACCACAGAAATAATACTTTTCACTGTTAATGTGATTAAATGTACTGTTTCTCGTTATTTCAACTACCTGGACTCAGGGAATGCCTTGGACATTGAAGCAATGTCCCTGTTCTTCTCATCTCAAAACCCAGTGCAGGGTGATCTTTAGAGGTCTTGAACAATGTACTACTGATGATAATTGCTTAAAGGGATATAGAAAGGACTTGGAACATTGATGTGGATAATGAGAAAGTTCACTGTTCTAGCAAGGAGGGAGTGTTGGTTTGTTGTTGGTGGTGGGTTTTTTTTAATGGGAAGTCATTCTTTAGGACAGAGATCAACCTGCAGATGAGATTAGGAGGGCTGCTTTCGCAGAGGATGCTCCTGTCGCTGCATTCTGCACCTGCTGTTGGCTTTTGTTTATTTTAGCTGAACTTTTTTCTGAAGTACTACCACTACTGATGGCTAATCGGTTGGATTTCTCTCGTCTCATGATCTATGGCAAATTGCTGTGTTACTTTTCCTTCACATGTCATTTCCTTTTGTTCAATTTCCAAGTTAAACAAAATGTGGTGTTTTGGAAAGAAGAGAATTATTTACTATTTAAAAACAGATACATTAAAGGGTTGAAGTTTGAATGGCCAATCTCATTATTCACCTTTAGTTGCCAGGGAAGTTATTCTGACTAGGATCAAACATACAGATAAGCAAAACCAAGTAAAGTGTTGTTTAAAATGCATTCTAGATAATTATTTACTTGATGCTTTGCTTGAAACTTTACCATCCTGTGAGGTTTCAGCTTCAGAGTATTAACAAAGTCTAGACTTAGCATTCACAAGCTTCAAAGCCATATACATTGCCAAAAATAAATTTACCTTGAAGCATATTACCAGTTCTGATCAAATCAATAACTCTTTTAAACCTTGCAACCTGAAACAGGTATATTGTCCTCCTAACAGGTATATTGTCCTCCTAACGTTATGAGTTCAGAAGCAGACATTGGTGTTACATATGTAACTGGTATATGCTGTTGCGTTCTGGCTTCTTGGTTGCACTTTTAAATTATTTAATCCCCCCCACACACACTGCTCCCATATTTTGGAATCGGAGGAAGTTTTGAATTAGTTGAACTTTTTTAGGCAGTGTGAAATGATTGCTTAAACATGTCAGATCTTAACTCTGCTGAGAGAAAAAAAGTTAACTTGCAAGTAGATCATCAACATGACTGACATTGTTTATTGTACTTCTGTTTTTAGAATAATATATAAATGCTCTATGTGTGACACTGTGTTTACTCTACAACCTTTGCTCTATCGCCACTTTGATCAGCACATTGAAAACCAGAAGGTGTCTGTTTTCAAGTGTCCAGACTGTTCTCTTCTATATGCACAGAAACAGCTTATGATGGATCATATCAAGGTGTGTAGGCATCTTCTCTTCTTTCGTTCATAGATACCATTTGTCATGCAATATATGCTGTGAGAAAATACTGTAAAAAGGCACAGAATAACAAGAAGCCTGCTGAAAGAGAGAGATGTTAATAATTCCAAGAGAGTAATCTGTGAATAATGTTCTCAAATGTTAAAATGTTACATTTCATATGGTCTTCACCATATCTGTGATGTCATCAGTAACTCAGTTGTCCTATATGAATGTTGATTTTGGCATACTAGGAATATCTCAGTGCTTTGCATTCAATAGGTCATTTAATCAAAATAATAATGGGTATAGTGAAGTAAGTTAGTCCAATCCCTATACGTACTGAGCCTTATTTCCAGTGTTCTAAGTACTACTCCAGTTGCTAGGAGTTAAGAATGCTGAGTGTATTATAAAAACAAAGCTTTGATGTTCAGAATTCACAGGTAGGAACCATTGTGTTTCTTGAACAGAGGCAGAAGTTATTTGTGTGTGTTTACATACGAACATGAACACATGCATGCTTTGAAGAAAAGGTGAAGCGAGTTCTCTCATAAATACCCTTAAAACTGAAGAAGATAATGCCGTCGTCCTTGCAAGTCATGTTTTTAAGAATTAGCAGTCCCCTGGCTATAATTTGTTAGCCGTGTATTTTAAATATATGGGGTTGCCTGGGTTTTAGATCTACCAAATCTGTTAGCAGTGCTGAATTCTCACGTCTTACTAACCTCCAGTGTCTGGTAACAGTTGAAGTTATTTACACCATTGCAAAGTATTGCAGTCCAGAATGGTAGCAGTTAATTCAGTGGCTTTCTCTTGCAGTGACATGTAAGACTTAGTAAAAATTGTATACAGAATAGTGGAAAACCAGACATCCTTCTTTTCTGCTAAAGCCATCATTTTGCATTTTAGTCTCGGCTATGGCACTTGTAACCTCAGAAATCTCTGAAGCTGTGCTGAAAACAGGCTCACAAGTCTTGAAAAAAGCGGTTGGTCTTAAAGCCAATCTTAAACTTGAGGAGGAGATAGAGAAGGGCTGACACAAGGCGTTCAGCAGTACAAGGACTGGATATTTTCTTTGTTTCTGAACTAGTTCATATTTGCTGTAAGAACTATCTTACATTTATGTGACATATTTTAAATGGTCCTCTCATGCAGCAATGCAAAGTCTTCCTTTCTATCTCCTTTGAGCTACCTGTATTGCCTTTTTTTTTTTTTAAACTAAGTAGGCAAATTCCCTATATATCGCAGTGTATGTCTTATTTATGTAATCAGGTTTTCTTAAGGTATTACTGTGAAAATACTGTTTTATCTGTATGTAATTACTTCTTTAAGACCTGAGAACAACTGTTTTAGGAGCATGATGTGACTGTAGTTAGGGCCAAAAGATACTGTTACACAAATTAGAGTTGTTCAGCATCTCTGACTGTAAAGTTAGTTACGTGCGATTTGCGCCCTCTCTAACTCTTGACTTTAGCGTTCCATGCCAGTATTTGTACTTCCAACCAGTGTGTATTTAGCATGTTTCCCTATAAATTACTCAGACATTTTTGAGAATAAAATTAGAGGATTAGAACGTACCCGCGCAGTAACAGTGTTACTGCTTTTATTCAGAGTTGATGGTGCTGTTACCTTTAGGACATGTGTGTAGTAGTAGGGACAGCAGCAGCAAAGCGTAAACTGGACTTCAGTTAAGGGGGAATGAAAAAAACAGTAACAGGGTTTACATTAAAACAGAAAAGGACTCAGGGAGAGGACAAGTACTGGACAAAGGCAGACCTCAGCTCAGCTGCACAAAAAGTAATTGGTATGGCTAGACATAAACCATCAAGGCAGAGAACACCTGGATGAAAATAGAAACTCAGGAGGAGGTTATTTAAAGCTACAAAAAATAACCTAGAATAATTCCTGCAGATCTGAATGTTTCTTGTTGTCTCATTTTCCTTTAATGCTCACTACAAGGAAATGTCTAACCGCCAGGGAGGACAGGTGGTAAAGGTGTGGACCAGAGGGGTCACACCCCCAGTTCGGCTGGTGATTGATGCTGCGATCACTGGGACCCCATATTATGCTTTAATGCTTTTTGGTTTTTTCATATTAAAAAAAAAAATCTAATTTCAAGTACTGTTTTTAAAAGACATTTAGAAGGTTGAGCACTAACATTTTACACACTGAGAGGCTAAGCTGGGATGGAATCTCCAGGTGGTTGCCTGAGAGTATAGGAACCCCCTTTCTGCCTACCCCAAGCTTCTTTTTTGTCCTGATGCAGTGGCAGCCTCCTCATTTACTAAACATCTTCAGTTTGTGCTCAGAGCCAGTCAGTTGATCTTGTGCACTTTGCTTTTTTAACAACATTTTAGTTTTTTTAATTACTGGCTTTTCTTTTAAAAGTTGTTAAATAGAGGAACGTGTTCTACAGGTTAGGTTGATATTTGCTGTGGAGCCAGCAGGTTATATCCAAGAAACAGGATTTACAAAAGGACTTCATACTGAAGTATTTTACTGGAGTATCAGATTTCTATTCTCAGAATCAAGGATGTATTGAATGTTTTGTTTCTGAGACTACCTGCAGGAAGAACAATAATGTTTGGGATGGCTAGACACATCATCCAGGAGACTTATAATAAAGGGCAGTAGATGAGATGATCAGAACACTGTCATCTTAAAGGGCAAGTCTTTTAATGTGAAAGAGACCTTGGTAGTGGATCCATGCCCACCAACCAGTATGTTCAGCCTAAGCTTCAGTCACCCTTGTTGGCCCAGAACCCTGCTGGCCCATTCCTGTTGTGTCCTTGTGCATATGTGGAACTCTGATGCACAGCTGGAGCTCAGGTCATCCCAAAGTAGCCAGCTTTTTGGTAGGCTCAGGGTATTACATCAGGTATGACACTGGCTCCAGAAACTGGGGGAGAAGGACGTGGAAGAGTTCTTCCCTTCTTACTGATGGTTTGCCTGAAGCCTAGAAATAAAAGCCAAAACCCTAAAAGCTGCAGGGTGCTTGAGAAGAGCTTGTTACAGACACCTCTTAGCTAACCCACCTAGGCTCTGGGGGACCCAGTGAGCCCTGCACACCATTGCTGCTAAGGACTGTTAGCAATGTAGGCCAAAGTTAGGGTGCTCATAACCTGAGCGTGGAGTAATACAGGGCTTAACTCAGCCTCAACATAAAATATTAATATATCCTCAACAATATAGTTGCCCCATCTTTCCAGAGCTGCCTTTTTTGTCTCATTTACCAGTGTACCAGGTCAAAATTTGTCAGTAAAAACCTTTCCTTGATGGAAATCTCTAGTCAGGTAGTTTGAAATGAGGATACTCAAATGAGTATATTAGGTAAGTAAAACAAGAAATTAAGGTACTTCTTGAGTCCTTTTTTCCTCCGTATTAAACAGCAATTTAAATTTAACCTCCAAAGTCTCTCCCTTTTTTTGGTCAAAATCTCTAAGCCACTGAGGACGACTTCTCTTTAGCTATAGATGACATCAGTTAGTGTCGTTGGCTCGTTTCTCTTTATTCTAGGCCTTGCCTCTACTTAATCACATTTCTTTAAGTTAAGAATGTTGTCTGACGTAGCATAGCAAAGAATGTTGATTCAGAGAGTCTTTGCATTTTGTCAGTACAACTGTATATGTCTCCGTTATTTCTGTACTCTTTTTTTTTTTTTTTTTCCCCCCTCTTTTACTCTAGTCTATGCATGGAACTTTGAAAAGTGTTGAGGGGCCACCAAACCTGGGGATAAATCTGCCTCTCAGTACTAAACCCACAACTCAGAACTCAGCCAGTCACAACAAAGAGGACACAAAATCTGTCAACGGAACAGAAAAATTGGAGAAGAAATCTCCTCCTCCCATAAAGAAAGCAGAGCCTAAAAAAGTCGCTAATCCTGGCTGGACATGTTGGGAGTGTGATAGACTCTTCACTCAGAGAGACGTTTATATCTCTCACATGAGGAAAGAACATGGAAAGGTAAGTGAATAATACTCAATTACAAAAAAGTGAATTAAACCAGAAATACGAAGTCATTTTTTTTCCCAAATCAGTTTTGATTTTGCAAATAATCCCTTTAAGTTCCATTGTCACTTTTCTCTGGTCCTGTATCTATTTTATCTTTCCCTCTTTGGCTGCTTAGTTTTCGGCATTTTCTACATAGTTCTACTGAGAAAATCCACACGCTCTTACTTAATGGTAGGCTTGTTCCTCCAGTAACAAATTTCTTCAAGATGGAATGAGTGAAAAGCAGTTCCAGTATTTCATCCAAGTCACCTAATTTGATCCAGGTTCTCATTTTTTTCCTTTATCTCAACTTCCTCCCTCCCTCCCTCTCTCTCTCTCTCTCTCTCTCTCTCTCTCTCAAATTCACAAACTGTTAGACTCGGGGAATGGAGTCTTATTTTATTTGTCCAATGAGTGCCAAGCAGCATTGAATTTTAAAGGCAAACTCACTCTGAGCTTGAGCCATTGCTGTAATCTTACACTTGTAGGTTAAGGCAACAAGTCAGCTGAGTTGAGCAAGTTGAATTTTGTATTTAAAGCTGCTGGATTTGAGATTGCTTACTTAAAATGGGTTGAATGTGAAATATGGGAATGCTGTATCCCCCAGTCAGCAGAGAGACAGCTTGATGGCCTTGCTGCATCCCATAGCTTTTCCAGTTAAATGAAATGAAGAAGACTGGCAGGTAGGCAGTAGTGAAACTGCTCCTTGGGTGGGCCCTCCTTAGCTGTGTTTGAGACAGGCTGTAGCAAGCTCCACCTGATGCTGACGCGCATTCCATCTTTGGTGGAAGAAATTAAATTTGTCCACAGTCTGTGACACCAGTTTACAACTGATGATAGGTGTGCGTATAACTTGTGCTGACCACGCTGCTCTAAAAGAGGTCCGGGTCCTCTGACTTCTGCAGTGTGGCTGTAGCAGTGCTGTGTACTTGATGCAGCACCAAACTCTGGTAAGTGATAGTTCTTTCCTATTATCAACAGGTTCAACACGTGCACTGCTTTTACTGAACTTCTTTAAATGTGTTTTTCTTCTTTTTTTTTTTAAAGCAAATGAAGAAACATCCGTGTCGACAATGTGACAAATCTTTCAGCTCCTCCCATAGTTTATGTCGTCACAATCGTATCAAGCACAAAGGCATTAGGAAGGTTTATACGTGCTCGTGAGTTCTACTTTTATTTATTTAGAAACAGAGTATAAACCAACAAAACATGTTGGTAGTTGAATTTCTTTTCTTGGTTACGTAAAAGCCAGTGTCCCATAAATGAAACAGTTATTTAGATGCCTAGACAGGCCAAACCCTTCAGTCTAGCCTGCATGGAAAACCGGGCAGGCCGCTGAGAATGCGTGTACGTAAAGAACGTGCTGGCTCTCAGGGCCTTTGTCCAGCAAATCCCAACCCTCGCTGAGCTGAAGGTTTGCATGGCTGATGGTTCTGCAATGATGAACTTGGTTTTCAATAGTCTCTGAAGTACACAACCCGCTCTTCTAAACCACAAAAGCCAGTATTTCTAGTATATTTCTCATACATAAGAGTGTGCATTGTCTAAAAATCCTCCACAGTGTTTAAGTGGCTGGAGAGATGATGCACAATTCAATAGAAAAACCAACATTTTTCATGGATCAATCGGGTAATGTCAATCAGATAAGATCTAGAATACAAACTTTCTGTTGTATCTCTTTGCTCATAGTTTTGTGTGTTTTCATGCTGTGGAATGGAGTTTGAGGTTCTCAAAAGGAAGCTGCCAGCAACCGCCGCTTTCTCAGGCCAAGATCTTACCAGTCCCTTCTCTGCCATGGTATCATCTCTGCTTTGTCAGAGAAGGCACAAGGCCCAGTGGTGTGGAAATGTGAGACTGCTGTGCATGGCACAGCATTCCAGCAAAGCACTTTACAACTGCCTGTCTCCCTGTGCCATGATTGCCTGACATGACCCACACATTGGATTGTTTCTAATGTACCCTTAATTTGTGCTTCAACCTACATGCACTGGCCAGCCCAGACACTGTTTCTTTTGGTCTATGACAAGTAGCATATGCCTGTTTTTTCATACACTTTGAGCAGAAATCTTACTGTGCTTCTCTTTTTCCATTTGAGACTGCCTAAAGTATTGTCTTCTGGGGTTTGGGGTTTTTTTTTGGTCTTTTTTGTTTCTTAAGTTAAATGGAACAGCATTTAAAAAAGCTAAAACCTTAAGAGAGAGACTCAGAATGAGAGTATTACAGTTTAACTTCTCCTCTGCAGTCCTTGTTTGGCTCTGGCCACCTGTACAATACATTACAACACTGGAGTTCAGGAGAAATACATTCTGAAATGTATTTTAGAAAGTAAGCATGTGAGAAGTTTAGAAGTGGATATTATCTTCAGAGAAGTTCTCATTTGCTCTGAATATAAATTGTTCAAACATTTCTAGTTTTATTTGGTAATTATGCTCATTTTCTTACAGTAATTACCTGTTGGAAAAACACTGTCTCTATCCTCAGTGGATTGCACTCTGGTCTGGATTTATTTGCGAGTTTTTATTTATATTCTCCAGAATATTGCAACTTTCGTTAAGCATGACGTTTGAGCACATCTGCTTTCTGTTCCTATAGGCACTGCCCAGATTCAAGACGTACTTTTACCAAGCGGTTGATGTTAGAAAAACACGTTCAGCTGATGCATGGTATTAAAGACCCTGATGTGAAAGAAATGACTGAATCAGCCAATATGGAAGAAAGGGAAGTAAAAGAAGACACAAAGGTAATTGCTTAGAAGATGTATTCAGTCACTGAGACAGATTTTTGTGGGCATACATTCAGAATTTCTAATAAGATAAGTATTTTGATCCCATAAAAGGCTGTTCTTCTGTGAAGTAGAGTCACAAAAAATGTCTCAACGGTTCCTGCAAGGAATTCTGTCACACATGAACTAGAATATGTTTCTGAAAGACTTCCTGTTTGGTTTGATCCTTGAATGATGGAGAGTATAACTTGCCCCTTAGTGTTTTTTTTTTCTTTAAGAGTACCTTTCAAATCCTCTGCATCCAGGTCCTCTCATAGCTGTGAACAAGCTACAGATTATGTAGAAAAGCAATGTGACCTTGGACGAGGACGCAATTAGAAAAGAGTGGATTTAGATTAGATGTAAGGAAGAAGTTCTTTACCATGAGGGTGGTAGAACACCAGAGCAAGTTGTCCAGGGAAGTAGTTGAGGCCCCATCCATGGAGACATTCAAGGTGAGGCTTGATGAGGCTCTGAGCAACTTGCTCTAGTTGAAGAGGTCCCTGCTCTCAGCAGGGGGGTTGGACCAGATGACCTCTAGAGGTCCTTTCCAACCCAGACATGTCTGTGATTCTATGACCTTCTTCCAAATTCTCAGCCTTGAGCTCATTTGATAAAAATTTTACGGTAAAACTGCTTTCAGTCTGATGATTAGAATACAGCAGGGCCTCCCACTCTACTTGGCATTGGTGCGGCCTCTCCCAGAGTGCTGTGTGCAGTCCTGGGCCCACCATTTCAGAAGGATGTGAGTGTCCTTGAATGTGTCCAGAGAAGGATAACCAAGTTGGTGACAGGACTGAAAGGCAGGTCCTGTGAGGAGCAGGTGAGGACTCTAGGTTGGTCTAGTTTGGAGAGAAGGAGGCTGAGGAACGACCTCATTGCTCTCTACAGCTTCCCGAGGAGAGGACTTTGAGAGGGTTGCGTGCAGACATTTAACAGCATTTTTTAAGTGTTTTGGGCTCTATATGATAGAAGACTTCCTTGCGATGGCACATCCAAAGCTGACAGCAGAGACACAAACATACCTGGTTTTTATAGAGTACTGCTGGCCTTTGCCTGACTCTCTTTCAGCCCAACTGAAAATATGGCAGCTATACACTGTGTCTTCATAAACCTCGGGGACCGTATCTGAGCTACGTGGGATGCAGAGGATTCTTGAGGAATATTCATGTCAGAAGGGCATGACAAGGAGAATATAAAAAATGATCGGCTTAATTAGTTTTAAAAAGTGTACATGTTGATTTATCCTGTGGCAGTGTGTTAGCTTGATTACTAACAATCAGGAGGTGATATGTCAAGGCAAATTTCAGGCATGAAATAATATTAAGTAACTAAAATGGACTTCCAGAAAGTAGAGCTGAAAAGTTCCTAAACTGATATTCTACATTCTCTACACAACAGAAGTCACATTAGTGTGTGTTGGATGTGGTTACACTGACAAGTATTTATTGAAATTTATACAGTGTATTAGATACTGTGGCTCTATCAGAACTTGACAAAATAATCTTATGTGCAATTTATAGTAAAGAAAACACCCTAGATTTCCAACATGAACAACATGTATTTGCTTTTATTCTCTGAAATACTGTATTTATCGGAGTCATCCTGGAATATACTAAAGGGAAGTTTTTGAAGTTTGCAAGTCACAGATAGTTGCAAAAAGAACAGTGTATTTATGCTTACAGGCTGTATCATTTCTGGATTTTTTTAGGTTCCTAGTCCAAAGCGCAAATTGGAAGAACCTGTACTGGAGTTTAGGCCTCCACGAGGTGCGATCACTCAGCCATTGAAGAAGCTAAAGATAAATGTTTTTAAAGTTCACAAGTGTGCTGTTTGTGGCTTTACCACAGAAAATCTTCTCCAGTTTCATGAACACATTCCTCAGCATAAATCTGATGGCTCTTCTTACCAGTGCAGGGAATGTGGACTCTGCTACACGTCTCACGTGTCCCTCTCCAGACATCTCTTCATTGTACATAAGCTGAAGGAGCCTCAGCCAGTATCAAAGCAGAATGGGTCTGGGGAGGATAATCAGCAAGAAAATAAACCCAATCACGAGGATGAGTCATCTGATAGTACGGCATCGGACAGAAGATGCAAAGTGTGTGCAAAGACTTTTGAAACTGAAGCGGCCTTAAACACTCACATGAGAACACATGGCATGGCCTTCATCAAGTCCAAAAGAATGAGTTCAGCTGAAAAGTGATCAGATTGTTCGGGATGCAGAAATCTCTCTCCACATTGGAATACTAATGACATTTTTGCTACAGAAAGTTCAAGGTATAATAGTGTTAACAGTACTGTTCAGGCTGTTGCAATATATTCTGCATAAAAGTGTCCCTTTCACCTCATTGTCTATACCCTCAAAACCATTGAAGCAGTATTTGAGTTGAAAAGAGTTTGTATATATTTAATAACTTTTATACTCTTTGTTATGTGTTTGTATTGGTATCTAGTGGAACATCTGGGTTTTTCTGTTTGGGTTCTGTTCTTTTCTAGTAAGTTTCTTTTAAAACAGAGTTCTGAATGCTGGGGTGGTTCCTTAGGAGTCTCTTAAACTGTTTGCATCAGAACGCAGAGCTTGGAGGGGAAGTGAGCTAAGGGGAGATTTTAAATTCTAAGAACTTTTGCTTCTGAAGCTTTTAAACTTGCTCTTTTAAAATATCTGTTGTGAAAAAGAAAAAAAAAAAAAAAAAAGTACCACTGCATATGTAACATGCAGTGCTCATTTTAGGTGGCAACACCAGACAGGTGCAGACACCCTAGAATGATAGAGTACTTTTGAAAGTATAATTGCACAACTCTGTATCATGAAGTGATTTTTTTAGGCCATCGGGTGCTTGAGATCAAAGCTCAAATTGTTTCAAAAGGGCTGGGCTGCTCTGGATTTAACAAAGACAGTGTAATTAGAGGAATAGGTCTATAATGATGATGGGTTTTGTCATGTAATTTATTAAACATTATAGAGAGGTGAGTACACAGCATTATATATTTTCATTTATTTCTGCTTACTGTCAGAAAATAGTTAACCCTTGCTACAGGTGTTGGTATTTCCCAGCTCTGTATGCTAATGCCAAATGTTCTGGTGCTCAGTGTCACACACAGCCACGCCACAGCTGTTGAGAAACTAATAACACACCAGCCTCTGTGAGCATAACTGGGGCTTTCTGCTTTAGCACAGGCCGTATGAAGCTAGTTCAGCCATTTCAGACGGGTACCTGACATCACTAGTTATGCTTTCACCAAGTACAAAAAGGTACCGTGCTGTCCCTTTCATATAGAGTTCTCTGTGAGAGTTATATTTTTGGTTTGTTTTTGCATTTTATACGTTGTATGTACCCCTGCAAAAAAAAGAAAAAACAAAAATTTTGTACTTTTTTTTAAAACAAATTCTGTATATATAGATAGCTGCATGATATACAGTAGTAATTGTTTGGTTCCTTAATAGTCTTGCTGCTGTCAGATGTTACTATACACTATGTCCACTACAACTGTATTAAACACATTTCATATGTAAATAAATGTGGAGCATTTTGCCCCTAAAGATTTGTGAGATTCTGTTATTTATCATTAAATTTTAACAGTTTGAAAAACGGAAGTGTTTGAAAAAATACGGATTCTTCTCAGCCACCTTTGTAAAACTTCTTAATCACTTGGGAAATTGTGTATTGGATATATTAATTCTGCTTTCTCTCTTCATCCTCATTCTTAATTTGGTTCATAGGTAAATGCTTGTTCTCCCATTTACATGACTCATATTGAACGGTTTTGAGATACTTCTCCATCCTAGAACATGCAGGTGGCATTGCAGGATCCTCACGTGTAATGTACACTGGCCATCACTGCCCTTTCCATTCGGTGTATACCTCTTGAACACTTGTTTGTTGATGTGCACTGTCAACTGTACAACAAATGAGTTATCACTATGCAGAATGGTGTTTTGTATACAGTGAACAGATAATAAAAGTTAAATTTTCACAGCCATTATTAATACTTTTCTGTATTTTCCCTTTTCACTGTCTTGCACCAGCAAGGGATGCTGCGAACCAGTATAACGTCATTGTCAGTGCTGCCAAGAGGTAAAACACCAGAAGTTACTGACACGTCCTCTGAAGGCTGTTGGGCACAGTGTGAAATTTGCTCCCTGGTCACAGCCCATGTTACAGGTCAAATGTGCACGGTGCAGGCTCCTGTGCTGCCTTTGCCCTGTCACTCCACAGGAGTTTGTTTTTCCACAGCCATGGGAGTGGGGCTCAGCTACTTGGCAGCTGGCTCTATTCAGTCTTATTTGACTCGATCTCGGGCAAAGAAAGTTTCACGCTTTAGTTGGCTGACCCTTTCAGAAATGATGGCTGCTTTGCTGCTCAAAACCCTGCATCAAAACGACACAAGTTTCTCGTGGTCCTGTGCGCTGCTCCATCTCCCTGCCCACCCAGCTCTCAGGGGACGTGTGCTTATCAGATGGCAAAGCCAAGGCAAATACAACACAGGCATGTTGGAAGTGTAGGACCTTATTAATGAACTAATAATTACTAGCATACCAAAGAACCAGCAGCTGGGAACTTGAGGAGAGATGCTGGAAAGCTATGGTTAAGGGAGCGGAAAGAATCTAATCCATGGTCTTTCCTCCTTTTCCATCCTGTCTGGTTGGTTGTGCAGGCTGAAAAGGGAGTATCTGTAATCTTAGAAGCAGAGATTGGCTCCCAAGGCTCCTGCTGGAGCACAGCCTGAGAAAAGTCCCAGCTATTGTTCAAATTAAAGGACCTTCAGCTCCGTGTTTCTTTGCTGTGAGATCAGGGTGTTTCCCTCAAGAGCAGGAAGCAAGCCCTAAATTACGAATACTCTCAAGAGGCTCCCAAAACGTGGGACTGAGACAAAGGACAGGAGCCAGAGGAAGGCAAATCTCTCACAGCATGCCGCAGGACCCATGACAAGGTCAGCTCATTACACCTGATCCTCTGCAACAAGCAAACCCAAACCAGCAGCTCCAGCTGCAGACACAGGCTCTGGCACAGAAACCAGACAGGCCTAAGCAGCCAGCAATAGGGCTGGGAGACCTGGGGAAGCCAACACTGATGCAGTGGCCATCCGCTGTCAGGAGCTTTGCCCTTCCAAGAGTGCGTAAGGCACCAAGCCTCCTTTGCCAGTGCAAAAAGCCCAGGGACCCCTGGGAGACGGGGCACTCTCCAGCCTGCACTGTGCATGTGGAGCTATGAGGCAGCCAGGCCTTCCTAACAGGAAGATGATTTTCTGAAGACCAGGAGAGGAACAGTACATTATAAAGCAACGTGAGACACCAGTGAAAAGGCAAAAAATGCAGGTTTTATACCTAGAGGAATCATCTCCTCTTGTAAACTATATATAAAATACTTAAACATATCTTTACCTGAGATCTGACACTTGGAATTGTTTGCTTTTAATTAATGTTGAGACACTGACAGTCAGTCAATTACAATGATGACATTAATATTCCTCCTTTCTACGCATTCTTTCCTCTGAGGATTTATCAGGAATGGATTAAACCTCTTAAAACTTCTCAGTGAGGTAGGAAAGCGATCCTTCAGCCTCCACTGCTCTGCAGATACTCTCTTGGTTAAACAGAGGGGTACTTACCATGGCACATCAACTCTAGCGAGCCGGTTAGAGCAGAAATAGTGAGTAAGGCTTCAGGAAGCACTTAGGCAGCAAAACAAAGTCCTAATGTTGGGTCTGGGGTTAACAAGGGTTAACCTGTTCACCCTGTACAAAGGCAGGGATTCCTGATCTCAGTGGAGTCAGTGCCTGAGAGGTATACTGTGTGTGTGTACATATATATATATATATATAAAAATCCCCACTTTGTGTGCCATCCCATTCAACCCCTTCTGCTCCTCAGCCAGGTGGGGAGCTCACTGAAACCTCTTCCCAAGTATTGAGCTACAGAGAAACTGCCAGACCAGGACTGCAACCACCCATTTGGGAACCTGGTGACTATTACACCGCTCCTCAGCAGCACAGCCAGTCCCACCTCTCCTGTTCAGAATCAGCTGCCTGAAGCATGACACCCACAGCCAGGCAGTGTCCACAGCCAGGCTAGGGGCAACTGATGGCAGGGCCAGGTGGGGCAGAGAAGGCATGCCAGGCCAGAGAGCAATGGCCAGTGCCTGCCCCGGCCCTGAGGCAGCCCTCAGTGCAACCCCTGCACAACAAAGATCGGACCCACCTGCCAGCACAGCTTAAATAACACGAATTTTTCGCCTGCTAACAATGCCAGTGCCAAATGGTCAAATATTTTTCCCCTCAGGCCCCTTTAGCTGATGGAACTGTGATTTAGAATTAAAAGCAAAGCTTTCTAGAGTGAGTGACCTCTCCTCAGCTATTGCACTTCACGGTGTTCAGACGTTTTGCTGACAGGTTTGCAAGGGCTGGCTGTGGTTCAGTGGGTGCCAGGCACCGTGCCGGAGTGGGTTTGTGGTTCACCCCACAGCTTCAGGACACACCGACAGTGCCTGGCTGCCACACTGACCAGCTGCAGTTGTACTCAGGGCTGGGTGTACATGGAGTCTTTGGGACACGGAAATGAGTCCGTGAGGCTGTAGTACCTGTGGGAGAAAAACCCACAAACCACTCGGGAAAGTTCTAAATGCATCTTCGTGGGGACACATGCACTCCCTCATCAGTGGGAAAGTAATGGAAAATGACAGTGTAGGAGTTTACAATAGCCCAGCAAGGCAGCACGGAGACAGCCCTTCGCAGAGTGTACAGGGCCATACTGAGACACTTTCCAAAACATTCAATTTGCCAGAAACAAAAGTGCCCTTGAGAAAGTCTGTGAGATCGGCAGGAAGGAACAATGAGCACAGGGAAGTAGGACAGCAGGTCAGCTAGAGCCACCTTGTTCCATGCAATCAACCCCATAGGAAGCAAACAGCTGTGCTGTGGGAAAAGTGAAGGGCCCTGGGGCTTGGAGGAGAGGCAAGTGCGGAGCACCCCTCCTGCTGAGGGACCCTGATGGCTGAGCATCCACACTGACAAGCTGAGGGGACCTGCGTGTGGCTGGCACAGAACAAGTGCCCAGGCCCCACTGTGAGCACCATGCCAGTGAAAGCCCCGGCCACCGCTAGCACTATGTGCCTCGTGGTGCCGTAGCCGCTCTGCTGGGGGGGTGGTGCACAGATGCAATGGCGTGTCCAGGCAGGCAGCAGTTTTTCTCTCCGGCTGCCCGGCTTGCCCAGGCCATCTCGTCAGCCCCAGAGGAACCAGCCCATGGACAGCAGTGGGGAAGGCTGCAGCTCCAAGGAACAGGCAGTGAGAAGGAATGGGCTGAAGCATAGCTGTGGTGGGTGGTGCAGAGGACTTGTCACAGTGTGACAAGGGGAACCATGCCCCACAGGGAGCAGAGCATTGAGAACTAGTAAAAGTTCCATTTTTTAACTCTGTCACACAGTTAAACAGTGGAACTCAGTGCCACAGAAAATTATGACTGTCGAGGTTTCAGCAAGAGTAAGAAATGCATTTATAGGAAATACAAACGTTTTGGAAGGATTCCTCCACCTCTTATTTTGATAAACACTTGTGCAAGAAACCAATTACCTCACGTCTGCCTTATGTTGTTTCTTTGTCTGTTCACATTGCAAGAACCTGGAATAACGTGGTCTTGAGACGGATTTGGTCTGGCAGCAGTTACTGCACGGGGGGTAACTAGTCTACTAATTTAATGCAACTAGTCTAAGGTCAGAGGCCTTTGACTTCCACGCAGGTGGAAACCTGCTTTCCACCCTCACACATACAGTGTCACAAAATGTAATTTAGCTAGAGAGCTTCAGATGAGGTTTGTTTGGGCTGACGGCATTGCTTTGTTGTTCACCTGAAATAAGACTGGATTTAGTCATAAGGATAGAAAGAGAAAAGAGCAAAGCTCTTCAGTGAAAAGGGGAGTGTACGCATGCATCTTGAAGTGACAATACTTTTATTTGGTGGAGGGTAGTCTTGTATTAATCCCCAGAGGTGTCTGGGTTGAGGACTGTACTGTTCACAAACAGTCTGAAAAAGGCAGGCACAAGTCACAAGGTTACCAATGACACTAAGCTAAGCAGGATAGGAAAAATGAAAAATTATTGCAAAGCGCTGCAAAAGGACATTGCAATACTGAAAAAGGTGAAAGAAATGTCAGGGGAGAGTCGATGAAGAAGAATGTGACATGATTCACAAGTGACAAATGGGACTGAGCTTACACACTGAATGACAGACCCCAAACCAGCCATTGCCCATCAGGAAAGAAGACTTAGAGTGGCAATTGCTCATGCTATGAAGTGCCCCTGACACTTCCCTCCATGTCACCCCCTGTTTCTCATGGGGCTGGTCTGGACTTGATCAGGGATGTACTTAGCCCTGCCTCAGCCAAACAGCCTTCGTGCAGAGCAGGTACAGCACAAGTTGGATCTGGTTGACCACAATCACTGTACTTCTAGAATTGTCTGTGGTTTTTTTTTATTTCTGGAGGGCATTTACAGATGCACAGCTTGACCTGCCAAAAGCCCAAATGTTCTCAGTTCTTAACCTCTGTGAATTCCATGGGGAATTCAGTACGGCAGGCCTCTTTAGTTTTAAAAGGATTTTTATATAACTCTGACCTTTTCATTCTGTTAATATTACCTTTCTCAGTACACCCAGCATACACACACAGCTGCCAGGCCAATAATGGGACACAGTTTATTTTAAAATCTTTCTCAAATATTAGGGGAGTTCAGGAGGCAATTCTTGGTATTTGAATTTCAGACTATTACTAAAAGGTTATCTGTCTAGGCTCCCAGAAGGATGAAGGGTGGGTAAAGGAGTGAAGAGAGAAATAAGTACAGAACACGGCAAACATAGTAGGCACAAGAGTACCCAACCTACATCCCTGGGCTTCGCATACAAACTGGGTTCTGTAGCCAGAGGTGGATGCAGAAGGAGCAGGACAGGAGTAGCACTTCTTATCTCCTCCCAGGGCACTTCTTCCCTTTGAAAAATAAAAGTGGGTTTTTTTCTTCTCAACAGTGAACTGTGCAAAACCTGGGTTTAATGTTATTTCTTTCACAGCAGGAAAAAAAGATAGCTTTCCTCCCTGGGGGCCAAACAGTCCGAGGGCACTGCGGTGAGACACTCTGCAGTGTGGCCCCCCGGTGAGGAGAGGCCTGTGTGGGCTGCCAGCAGAACAGGATGACCTCAGAGGACAGTGCTGAGCTGCAGAAGATGCCAGGCCATGGCAAGCCCTCCAGCAAGCTCCATGGGCATCAAGCGCAGTCATTGCTGTGGGTGAAATGCCACCGTGAAAAGTCACAGCAGGCACCTTGTGCACAGCAATACCCATCTCTGCTGAAAACATCATCCAGGATGACTGGTGCCAGCCAGGGTGAGAGCAGAGCCGTGTGCTGTAGCACTGTGCTCTGCTCCACTGCTGTGAGGTGTTTTGAAAAGACCTGGTAAAGCAAGGCACTGGAAATGACCCAGGTTAATCTGGAAAATAAGCTGGAGGCACTACTGCTTTCTTCTCTGACCCCAAGGTTTCTACTTAGAAGGAAAAAATGGATTTTGAGCAGTAATGTGACTATTAGCAAAATAATCTGAACATTGTGTCCTTCACAGATATGTTCCCAAATGTGATTTGGCAGAAGCCTTTATGTGGTTCATTTATTTTATATTCTCAAATGCTGCTATTTTGTATTCAATGGTTCTAATATGATGGTGGGGATATGGATGCTCTGCATTATGAGTATTGCTCTCTCTGAGTCCGTCCACCACTGGGCTAACATTGCCATAGCTCTGTGTGCCAGATCTATATCGAAGGTCAAGTACAACCATATTTCCTGGTTTAAGTGGCTGTCACTTTCTCAGTTAAAATGCAGAGCAGTCCCTGATGAATGCAATCAGGCTGTAATTGGAGGAGCTACTGTCTCAAGATATCATTTGGTCATTACATTTACATACTGTTGCTGTTAGCAAAACGAGCAGAGTCCTTTATGTGCAGAGAAAAGGCTCTTCATCAAAGCAGTACCAGCATTGCTCCAGATGGTATACCTCACAGAATGTTTCCCACACAGGATGTGCTCCTGCTCCACTCATGGCAAGTCAAGCATTTTCCAAGTGCTCAGTAAAGTCAAGGCACAAACATCAAAGCAGACTACGGCCAGAGGCCAAATTCATCTCCAGAGAACTCAGTGACCAGGGGCCATATTGTCTTATACAGTGCTATGATTGAGGCCTTCAAGTCCCATCACATATATAATATCTTTTTTGTTTTCCTAGTTTCCTCAGCTCTTCAGTGCACATTAAGCAAATAGTTAACAAATACCATTATGAGCCAGCTTGGTTGCTGGTGCCACACTGCTGATCTACACGGGTAATACAGTTACAGAAGAGATCGTGAGAAAAGTCATAGTCTTGTACTATTGTACAAGACATTGAGATGACAAGAAATTAAGAGCTGCAGATGAACTTTGGGGGGGGGGGGATAATTAGCGCTGTTTAGGAATTAAAAGGCATTGGGAAAGTACGGTGCAACACGACCTGTCCTCTGTAGAGAAATTACCATCAGCCTCTGAGCTTTTCAGAACTTGCCAGCGGTGGCTCTCAGACCACAGTCTCAGTCTGGAAGCAGACAGGTTTTTAAGGTGTTCCTGCTCTCCTTCATCAACTTCAGCCCTGCCCTTCCATGTCCACCTCACCTGAGTGAAGGCTGCATGAGAGCCCTCAGGCCCTTCTACAAACAGTTCTACTTAGGCCAGGACATTTTCTAAAGATGTTTGATTTGGCTGTGCTAAAAGTGAACCGACCACAGGCCAAGAGGGCAGCAGCAGAGCTCTTGATTTAACCACAGATCAAGTCTGTCTCCTTGCACCCATATGGAGTTACCTGGGGCAGACACAGCAAACACCTCACAGCAGACACACACACCACAGCCCTGTCACAAAGAAGACAACAGCACATCAACACCTGTGTGCATGGCCAAAAGCACCCAAGAAACTTTAACCTCTATTGGGAATGATTGCTACAAATGCCCAAGACTCTCTATTTCCCTGCTTCACGGGAGATTCATCAGGTATTAAGATCACTACTGTGATTAATAAAACACTGGTAATCTGAGCCGGCAAGCAAATAAACGTTGAGCATTTCATTCAGTGCTGCCCTGCAGAGCTCTCTGTTGTGTCAGATGCCACAGCAGAGACCCTCTGGAGCTCTATCTGCATGAGTGCTTTGGGCAGATGTGGTCCCATCTCACCATAAGCTGCAGCCCTGGGAGCCTGGGGATGGAACAGAGGTGGCTCCGGGCTGGCTGGCAGCACAGGCAGAGCTCAGCATTGCCTTCCTGGCCAAGCCATGGGGCAGGTGAGCTGCTGCAGGAAAGGTGGGAACTGGAGGGGACACTGAAGGAGCACTGGCACACCAGTTACTGCTGTTGGAGGCCAGGGGGCACAGAGTACTGCTGAAAACTGCTGCCCTCAAATTACCCACCCTCACCTCAACCCCGACCGCTTGCTGCCTGGGCAACAGCCTGTGGGCACTGGGAGGCAAAGCGGAGGCAAGGCTGGTGGCAGGGACATTTGGGTCCCACCCTGGCAGTTGCTGCCCTTGGCCTTTCTGAAGCCAGTGCTGACAGGAGGACGTGAGAGGTAGCAGCAAAGGTGTCTGAACCCCAAACGTTCCTTTTCAACGCTATCGCTTGGCAGCTATAACAGAAGCTTCTTTCGGAGCAGAGGAGACTGCTTGCACTTACTTGCACTCAAATGCAATGGGCAGCTGAGTGCTCCAAGTATTAGAAGGATCCAGGAGAAAGTATGGTATTGGTGTAAGTGGCATCCTGTTGCTTCTGGACAGCACTGAGTGCATTACTGGCTGCTCTAACAGCCTGTGGAGCAATGGGAACAGGAAGCAGAGTAGTTCCAAATGCATTTGGAACAACAGAGTGCTCACTGGGGAAGTCAGTTATTGTGTTCCTTCTGTGCTTTAGTCTGAGTGGCTGCAGATGGACTTCTATGGCTTTCCCCATTAACCTACATATTTCAGCTCAGGTGCAAGGTGCCAGTTATTTGCCCATGACCAATCTCTTTGAAAACAAAGAGTTGTAATTCAAATATTATATATACAGGTAGCACTAACACCTGGATGTTTGCAAAGGTCTGGCAAATGAGCCAGAATGTCAAGAGCTACATTTTCCTGTGTACTAAAAAATTAGCATCATTTTCTAGCACAGACGTTCCAAAATATCTACTGTGCAAATATTTAAGTCAAACATCCAGAGTATGGGAAGATTTCAAAATACATGTAACCTTTAATCTAAATCATCCAGACGGTAAAATAACAAAGCCACCGACAGAGGTGTGGGTGATTCCCAGTATCTGTGGAAAAGGCAGAAAAGCACGTCCCTAATATGTGTCCCTTGACTCACCATGAACAAAAGTGTTTTCTGAGTTTTGGAATTCTAATC
The DNA here is from genome assembly GCA_033439905.1 of Ceryle rudis. Taxonomy (NCBI): domain Eukaryota; kingdom Metazoa; phylum Chordata; class Aves; order Coraciiformes; family Cerylidae; genus Ceryle; species Ceryle rudis. Next base: position 53,272 of record JAAGNO010001666.1, read on the forward strand.
AGCTGCTGACAGGCAAAGACACAGCATCAGCTATTGACAGGCTAAGATACAGCAAAGACACTACGGTCTCAGAATTAAGTGTGGGTTTGTGCCTCAGGCAAAAGAATGTCGCATCTCTGTGAACAAAAGACCCAGCAGCTTCAGTCCCACTAGGTCTCAATACAAAGTTGCATTCTTGCTTTTCTGAACTCTCCATACACTAGCTCCGCTTTCTCCCTCTGCTTGTCACACCATTAGATTTTATCATCTGAACTTCCACTTTTCATTCTCTCCATGAGGAATGACTGCAAGGAACTGTTCTAACACTGCCCAGTCTGTGTCATTTACTTGGGTACCAGCAAGAAGAGTCTGTCTCTTTAGTTACTCTGTCCCATCAGGTATTTATATACATTGGTAAGATCCCACTGGAGCTGTCTCTTCTCCAGGATAAAAAACCCCAGCTCTCTCAGCCTCTCGTCAGAATTCCTCACACAACCCTTAGTGCACACTTTAGGCATATGGTTAACACAGAAAATCAACTTCAATATGACTTTCAAGCATTTAAAGGGCATCAGAGAACACTAACCTGAAATAATGTAAACGTTGATGAACTCCTGTGTAGTAAACACTTGTGTCACTGAAAGAATCACCAGGTGTGAAGATGAAGGATCTGGTCAAGATAATGCCTAGCTAGTGTCCTCGGACCTTTCTTTCCAGTGTCCATTTGCCATTTCTGTCCATTCATAATACCATTACACATTCCTCTGTAGTCTAATGCCAGTTCTGCCACAGTTAGTCACTCTTTTCCAACTGTTTGCTAACAGAAAGTCTTGAGATACTTCTGGCAAGCTGTGGAAATACCTTTTCAATGCTCCTTCAGACAAACAATTTGCTTCTGATATTCCTAGTAGCATTTCCCCGTGTCCTTTGTCCTCACATTGTCATCCCCTGTCTTTTGGAGCTAATCCTGAATATGGTGAAAACCTCGCTTAAGTTTGGTCAGTTTCATTCCCAGGAAATCAGCGAGCTCTGGGTAATGATATGTACCTATTTGGCTGGTTGTTGCTTCACATTTATGCAATCATTCAAATGCAGAACTGGAAGAGACTTCCAAAGATCATTCAGCAAGACCTTCTGCATGGAAAGTTAACTTCCAGCAGATACTGGTCTGTTTGTGGCAATGAATTGAATTTGGAAGAAAATACTGTTTAAAATTACTCCCGTGTTCAGGATAGCCTTTTTTTTTTTTTTTTTTTTTAAAAAAAAAAAAAAAATAATCTGGCAGCCTTATTACATGGTTTAGTTGAAAATCCAGGTCACTGCATAGTCATACAACTTTAAGAGCACAGCAGCAGCGCTGTAAGGACGGGTGGCCTATCGATGGGCCACACTCCTTCCACTGGCACTCCTGCTGAGAGAAGCATCAAGGAATCACACCAACCAAGTCCAGCTCCATCACCACTTTCTGAGAGGTCACAGCTTTGATAAACTTCAGATCCTGAATGGTGATGGACAAATGGAAGACTGTAATTGCTGGCTGCGTGTGTGAACTCTCCCTGTCCTCCCTGGAGGGCCCGAGCTGCTGCTGTTGCAGTCATTTTCTGTCAGCAGGAACTCATAGCCCTGACGGCAGGAGGGCAGGACCACGCTGCTGCCGCCTAAGCGCAGAGCTTTTTCTAGGCCTCCGTGGCTTTCTCTCCTCAAGGCCTACGCAGTGGCCCCGAAGCAAGCCTCGAGGTGAACGCCTGCCGCTGAAATTCGCCGCTCTTGCTCCCTCCCTCAATTAGCGAGGGAAGCTGCTGTCCCCCGACTATGAGCGCTTTCTGAGGCGGATCCCGCACCAGATGCCGGTGCCAGCCCTGACAACAGGGCTGCGGGGTCACCGCCGAGCGCAGGCAGCGTCCCTGCCCTCAGCCGCGAGCGCCCCTGCCCCCAGCCGCGAGCGCCCCTCAGCCCGCCACAGCTCCCGGCTCTGCCCACCGCCCCTCAGCGCCTGCCTCGCGCCGCTCCCGGCCCCGCCCACCCTCCCGCCCCGTGTCCGGCCCTCCCTCGCTTGACCCCGCCCCACGTGCTCTTCGCCCCTCCCTCCCTGGCCCGCTCCGCCAATGAGGGGCGCACACGCCAAGACGTCCCTGGGAGAGCTGTCCAGTAGCCGCCTGATCGAAAAGCCGTGGCTCAGGAGGCTGGTGCCGCCCACCTGCCGCTCCACAGGCGGGTTTGACTCATTCCGCCGAGTCGTGGGGTCTCAGCGCCCACGAGAGACCTCTTGGAGAGCAAACTGGTCGGGCACCGGCGTGGGGCGAGGGGCCTCGCCTTTGGGCCCTTTTGCCGCAGTGCATGCTGGGAATTATAGTCCTGATGCCCTCGGAAGCCCGCCGCGTGTGAGCGGGGCGGGGGCGGAAGGAGACTACAACTCCCGGGGCGCAGAGGGGGCGCCCGCGCCGTCTCTCCTCCGGACCGGCGGTCCTTGAGGCTAGTGGTCAGGGCCGGGGTTTGGGCTGCGAGCGCCTTCCCCCGCTCCCCCTTCTGGGAGCTGTCCGGGGGGCCGCGTGCGGCCTTTACCGCAAGCCAGGCATGGATCTCTTCGGGGACCTGCGGCGCATGAACAAGCGGCAGGTAGCGGCCGGGGCTTGCCGGACCCGGCCAGGCGGGGGGCCGCGAGGCGTGCGGGCCGAGGGCTGGGTCGTAATCGGGATGCGGAGGCCGTTCGGAGCCTCCAGAGCTTCGGAGCCTAAGGGAGCGCGCTCCGGGGGCGGTAGGCCCGGGTCCCGCCCGGAGGACGGGGGCACAACCGCGGCCGTGTTTTGCCCTTCCCAGCGCCCAGGAGCACGAACCGCTGGGGCGGGGACTGCAGCTCCGCGGATGGGCTTCGAGCCCGGGGGATGAAGCTGCGAGAGTTTTACGTTCCTGCCGGTAACCGGCCTCGCTCGGAGGTACCGCACGGGGAAGAGAAGGAGTGGGTTTGAACTCTTGTAGTTCAAGGTACCTTCCTTGATTTTGTCTTTGCTCTGCGACTGTGCAAGTCATGTTGGGAGAGAGAACATAAGGCTGGTGAGAAACTGCCTGATTCCCAGGCCGTGAAAGCTTCTTGGTTTGGATCTTTGCTGGGTTTGTGTTGTGTTTCTTTTGGTTGGTTGGTTGGTTTTGTTTTAGGTGGGTTTTTTATTACGTGTTTTTTTTTTTTTTCCCCTTGCACGTATCAGTCATTTTAAGACTGCAGTAATACTTAAGAGCAGATTTTGAAGTTTGACCCCTTCTGAGTTAAGTGGGTCATACACCTGAAAAGCCCAGCATGTATTTTTCCAATCTGGAGTGGTGGTCTGGGAATTTTTGTCTCCATATTTTATATCAGTGAGCTACACAATAAATGCAGATGGCCAGAGTTGTGTTCTACTAGAATATCTTTGTGAAGAAAGTGCAGCCACTGCTGTAACAGCTGGCGAAGCAGTAGATTTTTTGAGACAAAGTTAGTCAAATCAGTAAAAGATTTTCCACATAAGAAGTTCCTGCCTGACAACAGCAGGAAACGATCCTTTGCCATCTCTCTTCTACTTCCATAGCTCCTCTTTTTAACCAAAAGTAATTGTTCAAACTACAAAGTCTGCTATTAGCGATCTTACAGTGTTTCTTATTGTGTGTTGCAAATCCTTATGAGCCCAGGATGTGGTCAAAATAGATTTGATGGTCTGCTATAGAGCTTCCTGTATTTTAGACCTCCTTGCCAGCTTCTGGCACTGGCAAGTGGGAGTATGGTGCAGGCATAACAAGCCAGGGTTGAGGCACGCAGTGGGCTGCAGTACGGTCCATGCGGCTGGACTGCCACTGTGGGAGCTTGTTCAGGGGACTGCTGTCAGAATGTGATTTTAGCACAGAAGTCCATTTACTGGGATTGTGATTCAGCGGTGTGTATCGTTTGAAATTCAATGTTGTGCTTCTAAATACAACACAGTAACTTCTAAAACCAATTTTCTCGTTTCGTATAGCTGTATTACCAAGTCTTAAATTTTGCTATGATAGTGTCTTCAGCCCTTATGATCTGGAAAGGGCTGATCGTCGTTACTGGAAGTGAAAGTCCCATTGTGGTGGTGCTCAGGTAAGTCAACGTAAAGGCTTTTTGTTAAAGGCCAAGTATCGTTTTGTCCTTTGTCTCCTCCCCTTCCCCGTGGGATAGATTTGGAGCTTAAGATCTCACTTAAAGAAATGCTCAAACACTTAGCAAAGGGTGCTTTTGTAACTGCTTTCTAGTTT